>BQNB010147352.1:0-16450 GCA_026074375.1 Tanacetum coccineum
ATTAAGACGATGTATCAAAATATGAAAATTTTATATTTCTAACCCTCTGATGAACAGTACTTTTACTGTTCAAGGTCTTTTATAAAATTATTTTTATAAAATTAGTCGTCGTAAACCCATAAATGTCGTATTTTATTCGTTTTAGCTCCGATTTTAGTGATTCTTTCGAGCACGTCTTCATAGTTAAAAGTTCTATCAAAATATGATATTTATCAAAAATATGTATCTGATATGAATAGTGATTTTTACTGTTCATAGTTTATAAAATTATTTTTATAAACTTTATTTATCGTAAACTTGCGGAATTCATAATTCCTTCGTTATTGATCGAAAAATTATGATTCTTAATGTTTTAGAATCCTAAAAATATGTACTATCTGAGAAAAATAACCATTTGTATATATCAAAAGTGGTTTGTAATTTGTTTTATAAAATTTCTTTTATAAACGCGTTTATTATCGTATATCTTGTAAATGCCGTATCTCCTTCGTTATAAATCCGTTTTTCGAGTTCTTTATATGCCTACGCTCCTTGTAACATGTAGTATTATATAAAATAATAAAATAAATATGTTAAAATTCGAATTTGATCAGACCCTTTGATGTTTTTGTTAAAAACATGTTTAAACTTGATTTTGAAACTTTCTAGTTTAGTACACTTGTTACAAGTCCATTACAACACTTCATATCACATGTAAAAATTTGTGGTCATTCTTAGAAGACTTCAGGCAATTGGCAACCAAATCAGGAAGATTATATTTTCCTTCAACAACGGAAAAGCTCTTTGCCAAACTTCCACCTTCCCTATCCAAAAAGATCGAAGAATCATTCAGGGCTAAACATCCTGGTCTTAGCTCAGAAGTTTTACCGGCAATCAAGTTTACTCATACCTTCGTCTCAGAAATGTGTAAAGATGCAGCACTCGCTATGGAATTAAGAGATTTATCTCTTTGTTCTGCCATACCAATTCCTAGTTATTACAAAAATAACAGGAAGAAATATGGAATGAGAAAATCAAGAACATACAAAGGAAAGCCGCATAATTCTCATGTGAAACCATTCTTTGTCCAAAGATTGTCCAAGAATCACAAGATCTATAAGTCTGCATACTTATTTGTACATTAACGTTCATAAGTATACTTTATAGGTAACTTGTTTATATACACTTTTTATACCTAAACCTCACTTGTACAATACTTATATTTCGGATACTTAGATATAGATGTAGAAAACTTGAATATGTTGTAATTTTTTTTAATAAATTTTGTTTGATGTTTATGGTGTGATTTTGGCCGTGGCATATGAGAAGGAAAAGGGAGAAATGGTAAAGTTTTTCTAGCTAAAAACAAAGTGTGTGTGTTTATCTTACTATTTGCTAGCTTATATATTATGAAGACTTAGTCAAGTTGCATATTAGAAAGTCCAAGACAAGATCAGGATTTTTAGGCAGTCTTTGGTGAAGTTACTTGCCACCTTACTTTGGTTTAATGAGGTTCATGTTGTACAAGTCAAGTTGGTAAGACTTTGGATGTTAGTTGCTTGCTAGGATAAATAACACATGCTAAATAACAAGTGAAGTAATATCTTTGATTTCTATCACTTTAAAACCGGCCCCTTATGTATTATGATAGAAAAATGATAAATTTTTGGGTATTGGGTATAATTGTGGGTATTTGGTTGAGTATAACAACAATAAAAAAACATTTTGAAATTCAATAAAGCTAAGAAAAAAATCAATTGAAAAAGCTGTTTATGCAGAATACACTATTTTTTTGGTTTTTAAAGTTTTTATGAAAAGACAAAGGACAAATTTGCAGATCTAAAACAGAAACACAATAAATCTGATTGAAGCAAAAATAGCCCTAACCTATCTAGATTGGCCTATGAACTAGCTGTGCTCTAAATTGCAAAAGCTAACTCCTACTTATACTAGATGAATTTTTGAGCTGAAAATAGCTATAAGACCTATTTGCTTGCTGATGCAGTTTACCAAGTTTTAACCAAAATTCAAAACCGAAAATTTAAGCAAGCTTAAAGACTGGGTTTCCATAACCTTTAAACCACCTAAATCAAGATTTAAACAAAGCTAGTAATGAAGAAACAAGAAACTATTAAAAGCACAAGAGCTTATGAATCATAGCTTATATGAAACTCAGATTCTAACTAACTACTACCTAAATTTGATACAACTGATTTAACCTTTTAAAAACTAAAAATCCTAAGCTTATAAACTAAAATATGATATTGAAATTCAAATTAAAGAACCAAATGGCACTTGACAGTACTAACTCAAGTTAGTACTGCCATGAGCCAAACACCCCTTTAAAATGATTAAATTCATATTTAGCTTATAAAATTAAGAATTAAAACTCAAACTTCAAATACCAGATGGTAATTAGCTTATAACAGACCTTTTTAGCAAATCACAACAATCAAATAAGCAGAAACAATAAGCTTATAACTAATGCTACTATTTTTAAAACTGTTTTATAACAATTACTTACAAACAAAGTTCTAAACTAACAATTGACCATATTAAGCATTGAACAACATTAATAAGCAATATTAAGCTACTCTAAACAATAATAAGCAGGCATTAAGCTGTAATAAGCCAGAATTCAAAATTAAGCTATAAAAGTGAAATAAGGAACTTACAACAGCCTTTGCTCAAACAAGGCTACAAATGCTCAAAGAGCTACTCTACAAAGCTCTAGCTTATCAGAGATAAGCTAGTAAGGTCTTGGAAGCCCTTCCACAACTGGCTTCCCTTCCAAATAAGTTGAGGTACATTTGGGAGTGGATTTTGAGTAACAACAAGCTCAGTTAAGCTTTGAGAGCTTAACTGAGTATTAGACTAGCTTATTAGTATTAATGACAGCTTATTGAGCTTATTAGTTTGAAACAAAGCTTAATTGAACTTATAGAACATTAAGGTGAAAACATGAATTGAACATTAACAATAAGAAATTGAAATTTAATTGATTAACTGAATTGAGTACAAGCTTTTAAAAACATTACATTGAAAACATTAAGCTAAACAAATACAATAAGCTAAAATATCTAAAATAAGCTAATTCTACACTACTTGCTACACTACACGATCTACTATGTGTGATCCAACTCTATTTATAGGAGGATGAGGAACCTTCTAGCCTCTTAAGATGTTCCCCTACTTTTAATCTTGACCCTCCAATCCTTGTTTGCCCTCCAAGTAATGATCTAAGCCGTTGATAGTCCTCCACGCATGATTAGCCCAATGATTTGGCCTAAGGATTGCTAACTGTAGGCTCTAAAGGCGTCATTGCGTGTGTCATTGCTTCTAGAAAGGTTAAGTTTCATTTCAGCAGGGTAAATTTGGGACGAAGGGTGAACAGTAAAACTGTTCTTCCCGCCCTTTTCTTTTCTTTTTATTTCGTTTGTTTGACTGAGTTATATAAGAGGGTTGACTTGGGTTATTAAGGTAACCGGGGCCAAAGGATTTAGGCTTAGGCTCGGTTAAAGTTTTAAGGTATAATTTTTGACTTATGAACGACCGTTTAGTCCCATATTAATCAAGGACTACCGGGGTAAATTGTATTTGGGACTTCGGTGAAAAAGGTTTAACATTTACGGATCCATTATGGTACTTTCATGGGTATTATCTTCTTACATGAGTTGACGCAAAGTGACTTTTGGTTGACTTTGCTAATAAATATTCCCAGCTACTTGTGTACTCTTTCCAGTCTATCGTGTTCGTTTTTGTCCGATTTTGGGGGCTCTTTCCTCCTTGTGATTCTTGTAATATCCGTACCTACACATCATAAAAGACAAAATATACAATATACAAGCATAATATATTCATTTTTCATCTTTTAATGGTTATTTTGATAGAAATGGATAAGTGTTTTCACACTTATCAAAATTCTCCAAACTAAATGATTGCAGTGTCCTCACGCAATGTTATATGCTCTAAAACCAAATACCCCAAAACCTCCCCAAACTAATCCTTTGAAAAGTAGCAAAGTCTTTTGTGGGGAAAGTTAAGAAATCACAAGTTTTAAAACACCCCGCTTTCCCATTTTTTCAATATTTTTCCATTTTTATGATTTTCATAATTTACAACTTACAACTTATTCATGTGTGACATAATGTATTGCTTTCATTATTCATTGATAACTTTTAGGATCACGGAACAAAAAGCACAAAAAGTGTCCAAATGGATAAATTTATCGTCCCCGACTTTCACTTCTCCAAGCCAAGCTTAAAAACAAGATCATTGTAAAATACAAGTTATGATGCTAACACTACTCATAAAAGCTAATTGTGTATTACTTCTCTTTTTCCTCCTTTATTCAAAATTTGTAACTCAATATTTAAATTTAAGTCATATACCTGAAGGCTCTTTAAGACTTTATTTCGATACTTATTAATTCCAAAAATAAAGCGTAACGGTTAAAACGCAATAATTAGTTCCTAGCCCTTTTCAAAAGATCAAATGTCATCAAAATTAAGTCCACATCGAGGCGACCAAAATTTGGCTTTTATTAGGTTACTTAAGCAAGGCACCATTCATGTCATATACCCTTTAGGCTCTTTAAGACATAAATGACCAATCTTATTTGCACCATATACCCTAAGGCTCTTTAAGGTACAAACAAGACAAAAAATTAAGCAACAATATCCATTCTATATACCCTAAGACTCTTTAAGGAATGAATAAGGCTATAATTTCACTTATTAAATTCTACTTACCCCATATACCCTAAGGCTCTTTAAAGGATAAGCAAAATATGTATCAGGATACATGATAGTATGCCAAAATTAAGTAATTCCTGATGTGTACTCATCTTGATCACAAAGGAACAAAAGAAAACTTGCTATCTACTAATTATTAACCAAAACCGCACAACACTAATTTATAAACAAATTATATAAAAAGTAAAATAAGCTAATGGGAGAAAAGAGCCACATTAACAACTTATGAGCCTTAAAGAAATTCAACTAATCCATGTTTTAGCATCAAAACTTATTATTCTACTCTATCATCTCTTGTCTTCCACAATTTAAATTTCTAATAAAGAAACAGTGCATCTTAGCCAAATTAAACGAACTTTGCAAATTTAAAATCAATTATGGGAACTGCAAAAATCTTGACTTTTTCCAAGCTAGACTTGCCTATTTTATAGCTCCTTGTATAAAAGATTAGCAAATTTCAATTCATTTACGTAAGGAGAAGCTAAGATACAAAACCGGCCGGGTCCAAATACTTTTGTTCTCACCTCATATATAAAATTTTAAAATTTTTGCTGGAAAACGGGGTACGTAAGAACAACGAACAAAAGGTAGGTAAGATCATATCGAAGATATACCACCCTATACTAAAACTAAACATTGTCCTCAATGTTTCTTAGTCTATAGGCTAAACCCCATACTAAGATTCAAAGAGTAAAAGACAAAAAACTATGTGTTAAAACACTTATTTTACTTTTGATTTTTTTTAATTTTGGCATAAAATAACATATTTTTGGTATTTTTAGTGGTAAAATGAGGTTACGTGAAGACAAGGCAAATGCAAGTAAGATCAAATCGAAAGATCCCCCCCATACTAGTACTAAACATCGTCCTCAATGTTTAAAAGGGTCTTTACGTAAATCTAAAGCTGTTTATTAATTATGCTAATAGATAAACGTTAATCCATAAGATCTAGGTTATCGGATTCCCATAAATAAGCATGCTAAGGATAGAAGCTCGAGTGAATGATGGACAAAACCATGAGCATGAGAGTCTTCATAATCCAGGCAATCCTGGACATAAAACACAAACCATGAAACACGAGAAAGGAAGAGGTGAGCCTCCTCACGTCACACTTATTAATAATTATTATACTAATATACTACTACTAGATATAAGCATGGATTGCCACCCACGAAGCGCTTGTTTTTGTGCGAGTCTCTAGCTTGACTCTCCCCATATCATTGTGATATTAGGAACGAAACATGTGGAAGAGCAAACTTCCATCGAAATTTCATATGACACCGGCTCTAAGGAATAAAAACTATAAGCGAAGATGCCGGGGTCAAAAACTTTGACCATACTCTTCAAATCATTATTATCGAGTTCATCATTTAAGCTTCTTGGGTCATGATCTAAAAACACCTCGGGAGGGAGATAAGGGATAGTGTCATTATTAAGCAAATTCTCAAGATAGATTATATCTTCCTCCATATCATGATAATCGTCCTCAATATCCGTAGAAACAACGATCTCATCAATATCGCCTCCTGGGTCGAAACACTCATCCTCATTAGCATCGGAAAGAGGTGTGACAAACAGGCTCATCAAGGTTAGAAACATAAGAGTCCTCGCTCTCAATGTCCTCTAACAACTCATTAAAAAGAGGATTTACGTCACTAGAGATGTAATCTTCAAATTCAAAGAGAGGGTTCGAATAAATTTTATAAATTTCCTCCTGAACGTCCTCCTTAGGAAGTGACTCGTCATCACTAGAGGTAAAATCATCATTAGCATCGAAGAGAGGATTAGAGAAAGTCACAAAATTTCCCCTAAAACGTTAAGAGGGGGAGAATCATCAATCAAAGATTTTATCATTTTAAGTTCCTTAAAATTAAGTTCTTTCAGAGGGAGAGGAGATGATGGATCATCATTTAATAACTTCTCAAGTAGACGAATGTCTCCCTCTGGATCAAAGTCGGCATCACCAATTCCCGGTGGAAATAGTTCAAGAAGAGCGAGTTCATCGGCGAACACCTCGAGAAGAGAATCACTAGTCTCAACCGGTGTGAGACTAGGAGAAGAATCAGGTGTAGAAGTGGTACTGCCACTTAAATGATGAGATAATTTCTTAATCTTAAGCACTTCTTTAAATATATCCTCACATGATATATCAACGAAATTAATCATTTTAATCAACTCAATTCTATGTTCATTAGGATATTTCGAAGTGGTGTCAGTATGAAAGATCAATTGTTCATCTCCGTCTCTTAAAATAGGTTCTTCGCCGTATACGTCGACTAATGCTCGTGCCGTCCTCAAGAAAGGCCTCCCGAGAATGAGGGGAACCCGAGGATCAACATCGTAATCCACTACAACAAAGTCGACTAGAAAATGAAACTTTTCTACTTTCACAAAGACGTCTTCGGCAACACCAAACGGATAAGCAACCAAGCGGTTTGCGAGTTTGAGAGTCATGTGAGTCGGAGTAAGTTCTGGGAGCGAAAGCTTCTTCCATACGGAAAGAGGCATTAAGTTGATGCTAGCGCCAATATCGGCCAAGGCTAAGCACTCAACTAGCTTTGGAAAATCACAAGGTATGAGAAATCTGTCGGGATCTCCAAGTTTTTCGGGCAATTATTTTTAGGAGCACCGCCAAACAATTCTCATTTAATGGAGTATTAGCCAATTCAAATAATTCTTCCTTATTACTAAGGAGACTCTTAAACGTAGAAACAAACTTAGGTATGTGAAGAAGAGCATCCATGAAGCTAAGGTCGAAATGTAATCTTTGAAAGATTTGATGGAACTTTAACATTTGATAATTGGCTTTTTCACGGAGCTTTTGGTCGTTAAGCCTCGAAGGATAAGGTATCGACGGTTTAGGATTAGGCTTCGAAGCAACTTTGGGCTCCTGAATAAGAACTTGGACAACCGGAGGTTGGACGTGTGCGGTACTTTCTGAACTTGTAGTTTGCACCTTGTCCTTTGTTGCCTCGGTTTCACGTTCCACTTCCTTCGGGAGAGGAGAAGGAGTAGGTGGAATCGTAGGTACATCATAAGCAACACTACTTCGGGTGGTAATGGCTTTCAAGTCACCTCTCGGGTTAGCAACGGTATTACTAGGAAGTGTTCCTGAACCCGAGGAACTTTGCTTTTGCATAGTAAGATTAGTTAACATGTTCATTATTTGATTGTTTTGATTTTCTATCTTATTGGTTCTTGTATCAAGAGAAGATTTGAATTCATTTCGCAATTCCTTCTTCATATTAGTCATTTGAGTTTGCATGGCTCTCAAAGTAGTTTCATTACTTTTCATGTAGTTCGTTAACTCATTCGAAGGTCTAACTTGAGCTTGATAATTTGGAGCTTGAAAATTTGGAGCTTGATAATTGTTGTTTCCTTGATTTTGATTATACCAATTGTAGTTTTGATTGTTTTGCACATTCGAAGGAGGAAAACCGGGTGGTCCCATTTGGTTGCTAGCATGATAATTCGTTTCTCCTTGAGGACGATATCCGAGACCTCCTTGATTATAGGTTCCCGTGGTTGCTGAAGCATTAAAAGTGTTGCTATCGGTAGCAAGACACTCATAGTACGGATGCGGTCCACCACAAATCACACAAGTCTCTTCTACGGCTTTCACGGAAGCTTGTAGATTAGCCTTGTTCATAAGCATTAATTCCTTAACGATGTCGGTGAGAGCGGTAATATCCAGAGAAAGAGATGAAGAAGAAGTAGTAGTACTCACTTTTGAAACAATCGTTTATTTTGTGAAGTACGTACTTTTGACTTATTATCAATAATCGTCAAAGCATCTCGAGGTGTACGGTTCAAAAGATTTCCACCGGCGGCTGCATTTAAAGAATCTTGAATTATAAAACGTATCGATCTGGTGCAATTCTGAAAAACTGTGATGTGGGCATTTACGAAGGAGATATTTGAAACGATCCCATGCCTCACTAAATGTTTCATCAAACTTTTGTTGAAAATTCGTGATATCGTTCTTGAGATTCGTTGTCTTCGAAGGAGGAAAGAAATAATTAACAAACTTAGAAACGAGATCTTCCCATGTATGGATAGAACGAGGTCTTTTTCAAGCCAAATCCAGGCGGCCCCCTCAAGAGAAAATAGGAAAAGCATCAACTTGATAGCATTGTCTGGAACATTCTTGTATTTAAGCGTAGAAGTGATCTTGTTAAACCAACGAATATGAGCATGAGGGTCGTCCCTCTCAAAACCATGAAATTGGCTTGAAGTTACTAATTGAAGTAACCCGACTTTCAATTCAAAATTTTCGGCAAGTATAGCGGGAATAACAATCGCATCTCCGTAACCCTCGGTGGGTGCTTAGAGTAATTCCAACATAGTACGCGTATCCACCATAGTGACAACGGGAGTCTCTACAATAGATCGAAGCTCGGGTTCGACTATTTGCTTGGAACATCTACGATTACGTCGCTTTGGAATCGTGGAAGATTCAACAATTAAATTCGATGAAGAGTGATACTAGCCTTTTTACATATATATAAATATAATACGTAAGGATAATATGATTCAATTGTAGTATACGTATTCCGAAAGATTTAAATCAATTACTTTTGTCCAAAGTAATATCAAAAATCCCCCGGGTCGTTTCCTAGCGAAGCGTAAATTCAAAATCGAATGACGGAGTGATAATCAATGCTTGAATGGAACGAGGATTTGAATGGTTTTTTTAATTCTACAATTAAAAATGCAAAAACGATTAAAAGAAAACCTAAAACGAAAGCAGTTTAAGTTAAAACCTAAAACGAGAACGTAAAAACGCGGCTAAAAACCTAAATTTTCAATTTTTAATCCTAAAATCTATTTTTTTTACTTTTAATAAGCTCTAAATGACTAAAAAGAAAGATTAAAAAAACTAGATTAAAAACGGAGGTGATTTGAGCTAAAAACGCGAAGAAACGAAAACGGGAACGAATCCCGTTCTTTAAAAAATGAAAAGTTGCAAATTTAACCCTACAACTGAAATTCTATTTTTCCTAGGACCTAAATGATAAAAGAAAATTTTGAAAAAAAAAGAATTTTATTTTTTTGATTATTATTTTATTTATTATGAATTAATTACAGATTTAATCTAAATTAATTATAAAAAATATTAAACGATTATGAAAAATTCTGAAAAACTCAGGGAAATTAAATTACACTACAAGGAATCTAAGAAAAATGTAAAGTTGGAAAAACAGCTTATTAATAAGCTGTTATAAAGCCCAAAAAGGCTGATGGCTTATTGGGCTAAAAAGCCTTAAATACCAAAGCACCCAAGAGTCTTACAGAAAAGACCCAAGGGCGCAATGGTAAGAGTGTGTGTGTTTAAGAGAGAGGTCGCAGGTTCGAGTCCTGGGCCTCTCTTTTTTAACTTGCTACAGTAACACTTTTTTTTTATTTTTTTTATTTTACAAACCTCTTAAACACATTAAGCTGAGTATTTTATAAAAGTACAACTATTTTTGAAACCTTCTAAATAAGCTAGAAAATGCTAAAAAGAACAGACAGTTTGCTTATATGGTTCAAGCTTGAAATGGGCTTGTTTCTTTTAGATTTTTAAGCACAATTAAGCAAATGAAAGTTAAGGAAAATCAATCACAGGAATAAAGACAAGCCAATAAGCAGCCAGGGACAAATAATAAGCAAAAATGAACAACGAAATAAGCAGAAATTGGCTTATAAAACTCAGCAGTACTAACTTTCAAGTTAGTACTGCTAGTTTTAGAAAAAGCGGAATAAGCAAAAAATAGCAAAAGCTGCGAAAAGCTAAAATATACTAAAATTAAGCTTAAAAAAACTCACTAACTACAACATGCTTCAAAATAAGCTCAAAATTTAAGCTAAAAATCTGGCTAAACTATGACTACAACTACACTAATAGCATATCCTAAACATAAAGTAAGCCTTAAAAAGACAGGAAAAATAAAGCGACTTAAGCTAATTACACAATACAAATGGGTTAAAACATACAACAAAACCAGCCCTCTGGGGGCTTTGTGGGCTTAAAAATAAGCACTTAAATGTGACTTGTGGGGATTCAATGGCTTATGCCATTGAAAAGAAGTGGGGCCAAAAATTCTATTTACGAAAAGGCTTTTAAAAAGTATTTTTGAAATTAGAATAAAAGCCCCTAAATTAATGGCTTGTTGAAATAAGGCTGACTTTTGCTTGTGTATGCTGAGTTAAAAATCAGGTATATGCTAGGTTTTAAAGAGGCTTTTTCAAGCTTAAAAATAAGTGTCTTTTTGGAAACTTTTTACAAGCTTATGGCTTTATTTTTTGAATAACTAGGCCTAAGAGCCATTTAAAAAAAAATGCTTTTGAACGGATTTTGAAAAATCAAAATAAGCTTTGAAAAAAAGCTTATTAAAAGGGCTGGTTTGTTTTGTAGTTTTACAATTAGACACAAAAGTGAAAGACAGGTGTTGGACCCATTTTTTTAAATGGGGTCAAAGCAGGCTTAAAACAATAAATTCACCAAAGCAAAGTAAAACACTCAAAAATGAGTGTGAAACAGATGGGCACAAATAGGGCTTTTAAGTAAGCTTATGCAAAATAAGGCTACAATCCAACCTTGGTCCAAAAGTGGACAGAATTTGGAACAGTGAACTCAATAAGGCCTTAAAACTTGATTTTTAATTTATTAAGACTAAAAAATTAAATACTAATTTTATCTTAAATTTAGTAAATACAAAGTTTTGATTATTAACCCATTTGGTTTTTAAAAGAACACTTTTTTACCCATTTTTTAAACCTTGACCCAAAAAACTCACCTTTAAAAATACCAGAAAAGGGAGGGGAGGAGAATGGAGAAGAGAAAGAGAAGGAAAGGAGGTGGAAGAAGGGGAAAATGGGCTATAATGGGCGAAATAACACAATTTTAAACTTGTACTTCTAATTTTTTAAAGAAACAACCTTGATACCAGATTATTTTTAGCTTTCAATCTGCAAACTATTGGAAACTTAAAACATAGAAATAGGCAGTTTAAAAGCAGGTCATGAATCAAGCAGTTATAAGTTTGTTAAAGACAAAAATTACTAAAATAAGGAATCAAGAGGCCAACAACAATGCAGGCACTTAAAATTACAAAAGATGATTCAAATAAGCATAAGCTAGGGGAAACAACAAAGATAAAAATAAGCACAAGGAAGTATAAACCAATAATCATATGCTTATAGTTGGGAATTCAAGAAATTGGGAATTAAAAGGAAAACTTACAAGTCCCTGGGCTTTTCTTTGGAATATTTCTCAGCCAAACACACAATTACGCCTATTTGCTTACCCCATTAAAAGCCTAAACCATGGACATCCTGAATTTACCCTTGCTCCATTGCTTTTGACAGGATGTTTTGTTTTTTTGAATTTTTGATAACATAAGGAAAAAATGGAAAATGAATACTTAGAGATGATGACTTCAAAATCAAAGCCTTTTATTAGATTACTTAAGTCTGGTACAAAGCTTTTTGATAAGCTGAAAAACTGGGATAGTTAAAAAAAAACAGAAACATAACTTGGAAATGTAAATCTACACTGAAAAAATTTAAAAACTTAAAAAAATTACCCCCATAAAATTATACTATCCTTTGCATTCTTCTGTCTTCTTTCTTTTTTTGATAGGCTCGGATATCTTTTCCAAGCCCTTTGTGTTTGTTGTGTTAGATGTGTGAGTGCTTCATAAAACCTTTCATCTCTGCCCTCCTTTTTGCCTTTGTTGGCCAATTCTTAAGTGATCTTGGACCCTTGAAATACTCTTTGCTTTTTCAATGGGATTGCCAGGGTGGCAATAAGGGGTTTAGTGGAAAGGGAGGAAAGGTTTGATCCCTTGTGTAATCGTGGTGTTGTAAGTAATAGGGGGGGAAAGGTTAACAAGTTTTAGGATTCGGTAATGGCGGGAAAGGGTTTAGGGTTTGACTAGGTATAAAGGTGCAAGGGTGAGTTGTTTTGGGGGTTGGCAAGTTGAGTCCTCCAAGTTGTATGTTGTTGTTGCAAACTACGTCCTTGTTTGTGTACAAGTTTCTGGAGATGGCAAAAACAGCCCCTCAAAGTGTTTTGAGTGTTTGTAGTACACGTCCATAAGGACTAACGAGGTAACCAGATTAGGGTATTGGGGTTAACGGGCAGTTAAAGGGATTTGGACCTTATATGAGGAAAGTGGGCTGATCCGGGCCCACTAGGTGGGTACGAGTAGGCCTACTTTTAACATTTTGGTTTTTCAGGTTTGGTTTTCAATGCTTTTTCCAACGACGTATCCCGGGGTTGACTTTGACTTCGTTTTGACTTCATAAAATACACAAATATTGTCGAGTCGATCTGGTAATTTCCGTTTGAGCTCCGTTTTCAATCCTTTTGTACCCTTGGCCTCAGTTTTTCGCGCTCTTTCCAAATCCGTGCTTAGTTTTGTTCGGTTTGGCTTTGATTTTTGTCTTTTAGTGAATATCCGGTACCTACACATTACAAACAAAAAAACAAGCATATATTTGGCATTTTATGTGCGTTTTTGGTCGTTTAGGGTCGATTTTAAAGGTAAAAGCTATGTGTATTTACACACATACCAAAATCCCCCATACTAAGATATTGTCGTGTTCTTACGCAATGTTATGAAGTAAACACTTAAGAAAACCAAGAATCTCAATCCCCCTCGACTAATAACCTCGAAAAGTAGCTAAGTGTTCGTCAAGGGGAACTAAAGAATCAATAGCTTCGACAAGTCCCGTTTTCACCATTTTTATATTTACACTAACTATCCCTAATATTTTTTTGTATTTTCCTTTTTCTCAACTTAACTAACATGTTTGACTTCCTTTATTTTATCAACACTGGGATCATAGAATGAGAAGCGCCCACAGAATAATCTATGGATGTCCTGACGGATAAATTCATCGTCCCCGATTTTTCACTAGTCCCAAGCTAAGCGTAAAAACGAAATCACCGTTAAGTACAAGTAAAGATGCTAACACTACTTATAACTATGACTTGTCAACTTTTCGCTCCCAACAATTATTCAATTAGAGTGATTGTGCTTAATTTTAAGTTAAATTTAGATCGACAATTTTAGAAAGTAGTATAGTTTATGTGCATAACGATATTTCCGAAGAAATCTGGGGAAAAGACTAGATCACCCACCAACCAGCATATTCTCGATAGATCCCAGCCGAGTTCGGCTTAGGTTATCAGGTTGAGACCCCACAGGAGAATGTTCGCAATGTAATAGCGGGATACTCCACCCTTTTAGGCCGAATTTCTTAGATTTACCGCTAAATAAACAATACTACTCAAAGCACGCAAACATCAAAAATTTAATGATCTCATTGGTGCGATTATTCCTAGAAATAATCTACCAACGGCAACCAACAACTTTTGAAGTCTTAAAGCAAGTTATTCTTAGTTCAAAATTATACTTGAGTTTAGAAAAAGAAATCTTAACCATTAAATTTTCCTTATTAGTCATTTATTGCTATATACTATACTACCGTCATCATTTACATTACTACAACATCGGCCACGCCTCCGACAAGATGTAGTGACTTAGTCTGACGACGGCTTTTATTTGATAACACCTACGAATGCACTTTGGCATTTATTATTTCACTATGGGCTTTGTTTTGAAGACTGCAACATCGGTTGTGAGCCTGGGCTTTGTTTTGAAGACTGCAACATCGGTTGTGAGCCGGCAAGATGCAGTAAACCTTTATCAGCCCATAGTTTATACTTTTCATCACTTATTTTTTTATTCTTTTTTTTGCAACATTTTCTCCGTAATAGAGAAAATTTCGTTTTTAGAAACTCAAGTATAAAGCTGAACTAAGATGAATATTTTCGTTTCCGAAAGAGCTTATAATTAGAAAACGTCGGTTTAAAGTTAAAGCAAAATTAAGCACGTTTATTAGTCAGGTTAAGAGCTTCGAGGAGAAAAAGCGACAAGTTACACTTGTAAGCTTTTAAGATTTCCAAATAATCCTTGTTTAGCTTCCTACTTGTAAATAACACTATCATTTCTCGTTCTTCGCAAATTTAAAATCCCTAATAAAAGGATCCGCGAATGCTTAGCCTAATAAACTTACGTTTATTAAATGGTTAAGGGACAAAGCTAGGGCTCAACACGCTCGATCGAGTCAAAATTTATTCTCATTCTACCCATTAGGAAAGTCAAAACTGTGACAAAACACTTATTTTATTTTTGAAAATTTTTAAATTTTTTCATTTTTTTGTTATTTTTGAAAAAAATTTGGTGGTAAAAACGAGATTACATGACAACAACGACTACAGGTACAATCAAATCGAAGATTCCCCCCCATACTAGAACTAAATATCGTCCTCGATGTTTTAAAAGGGCTACCTACGTAAATCTAAGGCCGTTTATTAAGTGTGTCAAAAGATAAAACGTTAGTCGATTAGATTAGGATATCGGATTCCTAAAATGAAGCTGAGGATGTGAAGCTCGAGTGATCGGAGGACAAAACCGCGAGCACGAGAGTCATTACAATCCGGGCAATCCTGGACAATAAACCATAAAACATACAAACATGAATAATGAAAAAGGCGAGCCTCGTCTCAACACAAAACACTTATTAGCATAAAGAAAGAAGATAGACTGGATAAGCATGGGTTGCCACCCATGAAGCGCCTTATTTTTGTTAACCGAGTCACAAGCTCGACTCGACCCCGAATTCATTGGTCCATGGGGAAGTAAGTGGAAGATAAAATCATCATCGGACTTTCATTCAAGCGGTTTGGATAAACATTGAATTTCATGAAAGTTCCATTCTGATGAGATACATCCGGCATAAAAGAATGATAAATTGAGATGCCGGGATCAAAAATGGTATCTTCATTCCCGGTGGAGAGAAGATATGGAGGGACAACGGGATACGTGAGAAAAGCAAGAAAGATCCATACAACATAAGCGAAGAGAGGAGATTGGTCATCCCCTAATGGTACATTCACATTAGTCGTAGACACATTCTTACGAATCCCGGGGTCAATAGAAGTCAAATCTCCCGGATCGGGCTCAATCTTAAATTTGAAACGTTCAAGATTCAGAAAAGACATAATGTGAGCGAGTTCATCGGCGAACTCCTTATGATAAAGGTCTCTCTTATCGGCAGGAGGAAACTGATCATTCGAAAGATCAAAGGTAAACGAGTCCTATCGAGAAAATTCAACATGAGTAGTGGTACTGCCACTACTCTTCTCTTTAAAATAATTGTTATCAACATAGAAAGCTTTATAATCCGGAAGAGATAAATCAGAACGAGTAGTGGTATTGCCACTACTATTCTCTTCCAAATTAAAGCAGAAAGTTTCAGATTTGGTTAAATAATTATCAAAGGTGTTAGTGAAGAATACTAGTAATCTTAAGATCAAACCAAGAACAAGAGTGAGATGTGGGTTGTGATGTTAGAGAGAGATTGGATGGAAAATGGATGAATTGTATAAATGAACTAATGGAAAAATGGAACAACCAACCCTCTCCAAGGCTAGGAGAGGGCCTTATATATGACCTATGGAGGCCGGCCATGGGCTTAGTTGGGCCTCCTATGGGCCTTGGGCCAGACTAGATTACTAATCTAATCCTTTCACTAACTACGAGCTAAGACCTGTTACAACTTAGAAGTGACTGACACTTTTTGTGTTTCCAACAATCTCCCCCTAAGGGAGGTCACTCCAATTTACAAAACTTTAAACCTAACATACTATGCTTTATCTTTAG
>BQNB010147353.1:0-16449 GCA_026074375.1 Tanacetum coccineum
TATGGTCAAGATCGGGATCCTATAAGATCCTACGTAGGATCTGGATCGTTTTTGCTTTGCAGTATCGTAAAATCGTAAGATCCTAAGATCAGGATCGAGATCTTAACAACCATGCTTATAATAAACTAAATTTAAAATAAATTCTATTAAAATATAAGTCACATACGTGCTACTTTTAAAGATGTTATGGAGGGTTTAAAAGTCATCGGTGCTGGAACTACTACAATTGCTTTAGCTGGAGCTGCAGTCGGAATTGGAAAGATATTCAGTTCGTTGATCCATTCAGTAGCACGGAGTCCGTAATTGGATACTAAATTGTTTGGTTATGCCATTTTAGTATAGCGATATAGTATGATTTGTCTCATTGACTAAACAGCAAAAAAATAGTTTATAAATACTTGCAAGTTGGAACTCCATCTACAAAAACAAATAAAACATAACAATGGGCTTCAACTTAACAATACCTACTAACATTATTCGACCATATCAGAGTTTTATGGATGTTACATAGATTTTGACCAAATATGAACTTGTGTCAAGTTAACTTTACAGACAAATTCTTAATATGTTTTCACTTTTGAGGCAAGACACCCGGAGATTCGCACAACCTAATGGCAGTAAAGACTCGATTTCACTGATGAACAAAATGCCATTTGAATTAACTTATTTCGTGCTAACCAGTTTCCATTGTACAATACAAAATGTAATCTACAGTTACCTCCTTAACTGGGAGCATCTTTTAAGCTCTCCTTTGTGGCGGTTGTTCATATCAATATCTTCTTTATTTACATTCAATATGGAACAAGATCCTTCTACTTTTTCTATTAAAAGCTTTAGTATTGGAACATATGACAGTGTTCTTTGCGACCCAACCATGACCAGCTTTTTCTGCACTCAAATAACAAACAAAAAAGAAACATGATTTATATTTCTTAAAAACATGAACACAAACAGACTGCTTTTCTAACCTTCTAGTTTAACGCTTTTCTATTTAATTTATTATTTCGATATTAAGACCCATCTTCGTTCTTACAAGATTGAAAAGTTAGCTTATTGTATAATATTTCCATGCAGTCAATTTTTTAAGTAATCTTCGTGATATAAAGCTTCAGAACTGAATACACAGAGACATGTAGATAGCTAACCTTGGCACGGGTGAGGGCGACATTGATCCTGTGCCAGTCCCCGAGCAGTGACGATTTGCAGTTCTTAGGATTGTTGCTTGACCTTACAAATGATACCAAAATGCAATCTTTGTCCCTTCCCTACATGGTGGTAACACAAGTCAATCTTTCAAGGACACACACGCTTTGAGGAAATACACTAATCAAGCTTATGCTTAATGATTATACTATACACTACAGGCTAAACTATAATTATTTAAAGATCTTTACATTCAGTGAAACTTTATATCATTTTAAAAGCAACCCCGTTGACATTTTAAAATGATTTACTTATAGATGGGTCAGTCCTCTTACCATGTTCAAGTTTTAATGAGTCAAAAACCAGCAGAGAAGAGAGGGGGGGGGGGGGACTTTCTGGGGACCCCACAAACTAGTTGGACTATAGGTTTGAATACTATGGACTCAGAAAACGTAACAAACACAAGTATGTGTCTATATATCTAATAGGTTTGCATATTCATAAATTACAATGTGGTGCATATGACCAGCACGTAGCAGGCCTCTTAATGATCTTGATAAAAAAATTATTATTGCTTGTCCATGGTACTAGTTCTCAAATTCAGTTCAGTTAGAGCTTTACATTACTTTTCCATTTAAGTGTATAGCCAACAAAGTATTACCTGGTATTTGTCGATGGTATGTATCTCCACTGATTTTGAAACATACTGTTGAATGAGGTTGACCTGAGAGTTGTAAGGAGTTATAACACCAATATCTTCTCCCCGGATGCCTTGGCACGTCAATTTATCCGTTATCTGCAAAAATAACAGCAGAATATTACAGATTGTAGGAAATAAAGTGAAGCAAGGAAAAAGTAATATAAATAGTGTTTAGATATGTTTCTACTGATTGAAGTTGTGATAATGTAATGTTGCTTATTTAGAGGATGAACAAATAAATTAAGAGAAATAAAAAAAACATATAACAAGTAGAACTTTTATCCAAGCATCAGGAACTCATTGTTGAGATTTTAAGTCACCATAATCATTTAATCAGTTCTATAACATATCCAATAATCCCTAAAAAGAAAAAAGTGCCTTTTCTCTCAAAAAAAATTATTTGTTGTGTTATTACTCGAGCACACTATACGCATGTGTGTCATCAAGACTAGCAAGTTTCATGTGATGGATGGAGTTTTAGAGTACTGCATACCTCTGTGATTATGTATGCTTCAAGTGGATTATTAACCGTCTTGCCATCTTTGACCTCTAGACCAGGCACAAGATCTGTGAGCATATAATTTTTGTAAGTAACACACGCATACAGAAACATGCAGGATAAAACAAATGAAAATTTCCAAGCAACATGCAGGACTTAACAAATGAAAGTGATAGGATAACATACAGACCTGTATTAATAAATATTACTTGTCTGAGTGGATCCAAAACCTGAAGATTAATTTCTGGGTTAGATAGTATTATTTTAAAACATATATACAAATTATTAATGCTTGTGGAAGTAATAAAGCAGGGAATCTTAATTTCATCATTGATGGTGATTGGCGATAGCCACCTTAAATAGATAACAGCATAGTTAACTATAAAGATAAAACAAATAAACATGACAGTGATATATAATGAATTACCTTCTTTAGCCACGATGACAAAGATGTCGAACTCGTATACTCAAGTTTTGCATTTGCTACATCAGTAGAGCCACAACGTAACCTATCACCATATATCAAGGCATTTGATAGCTCCATAATGGGTGCACACATACGGTACTGCAATTTACAGTGAAAAGTTTTAGCATATATCAAAGCAAGATGTTTTGGACTATAAAGAGTGATTAATAAACACCTGGCTTTGCAGAGCTGAAATGGCCTGAGGATGTGCTTCTGAAAGCAATTTTGCAAATTATTTTAGCCATGCACACTCTTTTCTTTTATGACGTGGGGCTTCAAGCAGTCTTCGTTGGTAATAATGGTGTAGACATGATGTTTTTTTTGTTTGCACACATGCACATGTGCTTGTGCACAGTTGTGCACATATTTGTTGCACACATCATAAATATTTGTACGGACAGTATTATCTGCCTAATTCTGGCCGTGCGGATTTTGCCTTTATAGCTCTTGCACGGGGGGTGGTGCGGGGAGTCGGGGGTGGGGGGAGGTGGGGGGCTGGGGGACGGGGAGGGCTCACACTTCATTCTTCCCTCAGTTTTCTTGTGCTTCACATTGCTGCACATTTTGTGTCTTATTTTTGTCTTCTGCATATGCATTTCTGCATCTTGTGAGTTTAATTGTGGTGCATTGATTGCATATGCACACTCGGGTTATGCACATATTTAGTGCAGACCTGCATGCATTTATGCATGTGCACATTGCATTGTGGTTTCCTTGTGTTAGTCTTGTGCATGCATTTGAACTATTGTCTTGCACATGAAAGTTGCTGCACACATCTGATAGTGTTGTGCATTGTATATGCACAATTATTTTATGGTTGCACAATAGTTTTATATATAATTTTTAGTTTCTTTGGTTTGCATTGGCCTAATTTGCTACACATTTGCACATTATGTTGCATTGCACTTGACAATGTCTGTCTGCCAATTTTGCAGTGCTGAGCCTTGGCATTGCACAGTTGATGTTAGCATTGTCTTTGTGTTTGTGCACATGGCCACCCCCCATGCACATATTGCTTTAGTTGCTTTTTTATTAATGGATGGTGCATGTATAGGTCTTTATTTGTGTTTGCAAGGTTTGCACATGCATTGTTTTCTGCATCTGTGGCTTTCTGCTGCATTGTGTGCACCTTGCCATGTTCTGCACACTCTGCAACATTGTTGCTTTCTTTGTTGCAATTACTTGCATTGTTTGACATGGTGTGCATTTTGATTTGCATTGCCACAGTAAGTATCGTACCAAACTTGTATATTCTCTTAATAGTGCAGTTGCTTTTTGCACTGTTTTTGCTCACACTGATATTTTGTGCATTTGGGGCGTGCCATTTGGATGCTAATGTGCTTGCTGGTATTTTTCTTTTTGCACATGCTTTTTGGTATTGTATTATGCATTTTTGAGTCGCTAGTTCTTTGCATGCACACATTGTTGCACATTGTTGTGTGCATTATAAGCATTAATGGCTTTTGCACATTCTGCATTTTGGCCTGCATTTTTTGCACATTGGATTTTTGGTTGTGCCACATTGTTTGAAAGTGTAGATCTGTATTCGTGTGCCACTAGCACAATGTGCTATGTATTGCACATGTTGCACTGTGGTGCTCATATCCGCTAATTGTTGCTTTTGTGTGCTTTGACGTGCTGTGCATGGTTTGCTGCTTTGCTGTATCTTTTGCATGCATTTTCCTGCACACTTATGCACTTTTGCTGCACTTTATGCTTGCATGCATTCGTCTTTTCCAATATTTGTATTTGCCAATATTTTTTTTGTGTGTTTGTCGCATTGCATTTGCACACATTGCACACATACGGTACTGCAATTTACAGTGAAAAGTTTTAGCATATATCAAAGCAAGATGTTTTGGACTATAAAGAGTGATTAATAAACACCTGGCTTTGCAGAGCTGAAATGGCCTGAGGATGTGCTTCTGAAAGCCGGCAAAAGAGACTCACACCCATTCCATTTTCCCTAGCTTCAGTACTCTAAGATAACAGAATTTCAAGATATGTTAGTTGTATACCATAATTGCTAAATCAAAGCAACAAATATAAAACAAAAAGTACCTGCACAAGTGGCGGCAATTGATAATGATCTCCCACAAGTACAAACATTGATGCAAACATCAACGGACCCAATGATACCTAGAAAACATCTCATTTTCAGGTACTTGAGTAAATAAATCTTTAGAAAAATGATATACAATATCAGACATTATAATTATCTTAATAAATAAGGGTTTGTTTTGCATAAAATACCAAGGTTGTTCTTTTGTCCCAGTATAGTCATTGTACTTTTTTCGTACAGCCAATCCACTAAAAGGTAAGCTTCGCGTACGTATTTTGTAACCAAAAACCCTTAAAACCACAGTTTCAAAAAAGATTTTAAAATTTATGGTATGTTAATAATGGAAGATAAGTTTTAAAATTAAGGGTGACGAAATGACCCAAATGGTTTCGGAACACAAAAGCATCATTTAAGGACTCAAATGTACAAAGAGTACAATGACTAAAACAGGACACAAGAAAACAATTGTTGGTATATTACGCAAATAACCCGGTAAAAGAACTACATACAGGAAGTGTGATCTGTCCAGCCTCATCCATAATGCAAACATCAAATTTCTTGTCACAAAGAAGCGGGCTCGTTATCCCTAAGCATGTCACTGCAACAACTTTGGCTCCATCTAGTCGTGTCTTAATATCTTTAGTGCTTTGCATGTCAGCAGCTGTGACGAATTATTTAGCAATTCAGTACGTATAATTCAACAATTATAGGATCCAGGCTGTTTATGAAATCAATAAATATATCTAACCATTTATACAATGCCCACGAATTTCCTCATGCACGGCTTCCAGTCTACCAATACGTATAAAATCAATTCCCTGAGGTGGTTCATAAAACGTATTGATAGAGCATAACATTATAGAGTATTCATTACGCTAATGATTTAATGATTTATCGATGAAGCTTACAAATTACCTGAGATTTTAATTTGATAAGTAAATTATCAACAGCAGAGTTTGTGTAGGATGTGAGTAAAATAGAGGCACCTCTCATTAACAATGCCTTGACAGCATGGACCATAGTAGATGTTTTACCAGTTCCTGGCATTCCTAGGATAAGTGTATAATCCTTTGCAGTAAGTATCTGAAATTAGCAGAATAATGAAGGTAAGTAACGTAAGCCATTATAAAAGACACCTAGTACTAGCTTCCTTTAGTGAAGCTGAAAAGGACATTACTAGACTAACCTTTAGTATTGCTTTGCGCTGATCATCATTTAAAGTCTTTTCTGACCAAATGTATGATACAGCAGGATCTTGACTGAATATACAACCACCGTCATATCGAGGAGCCTACATATAATGTACATGAGAAATTACACCTACAATGTCATGTAAAGATAGAGGTGGCAATCTCGGCCCATTTACTAAAGAATATGTCAATTAGGGTTATGTATTCTTTCTATTGGGTTAAAATGGTAAATCAAATAAAAGTTTAAAAGAAAACTGTTTAAAATCGCCCCAATTGTATTTTCAATAAAAACAGAGTATTAGTGAAATAACAAGATTTAGGCAATCGGTTTTAGCACACTAGTTAATTATAAATAATTCCAAAAGTTTTGGACGGAAAGTGTTTTTGTCAACCCAGCCTGACCTGTTTCAACAACCCCATATTTGACTCAACAATTACTTATAAAAGGTACAAATCTGAAAATTTGTGTTCTGGCTCATCCTGGGCAGGCCCATTTTGATGCATAAAAAACTACCCACGTTGACCCGCTACCCATCCTACCCATTTTGCCATCTCTATGTGTAAGATTTTATACGGTGATTGAACACTTACATGAAGATCAACTATCATACTTCGAAGGTGGGAACTTCTATCATCTTGTAGAAACATTTGAATTAGGTTGAACCTAATCAAAGGTGAATTACACAATACATATCAATAATACTGCATATAACATAGTCACACTTGTAATAGTAAAAATAATAATAATAACCTTTAACTACCTCATTGTTGCAAACGACGCTGTAAATTCATCTTTATCAATCCGCCAAACTTCTTGACAAAGATCATTTATTATTCTAGAAGGCCTGCTCCCTGGAAGTCTTAAGCGCTTTGAAAAAGAAAGCTGCACAAAAATGATCGGATTGATGTGTTTATGATACCGAAAGAAAATACTTTATATGTAATGACTGAAATAAGTACTGCAAACTATTAAAGATAATCGACATACAGTGACATTGAGGCGAGTCATGTCCATTATGACTCCTCTTCCAACCACAAGACGACCAGGATCAGTGCTCAAGATCTGAGAATAAGTGAAAATGAGATATTATTAAGTTATAATGCTGATAAAAGAAAGAAAATTATGGTGTCTATTTTTTTTATGAAAACAGTGACAGAATTACCACATAGTCCCCGGACTTAAGTGAGCACTCCAAATCCTTTCCAGAAGATGAAGAATTCAGATCTTGGCGAATGAATCGGTAAGCAAACCGATTGCCTTGAGTTATGTTTTCCTTCGAAACTTGATCTGAAGGGTCAAGAATCATGGAGGATAAACAAGTACTTGAATATTGGCTTTTCAAACTACGTGAGCCCCACATTTCTTTCTTCACAACCTGGTGATATAAAACAAGAGGGTTAAATTTTAAAGAAAAAAGAAACCAAGTATGAACTTAGTTATGGCTGTAGTTTGCATTTATACCTCCAATTCATTTGCTTCTAAGTCGATCAATCTTTCCCAATTCTTAAGGAAGATACAGTGAGCAACTGTTAAATGGTTCACAAGTGAACTGTAAACATCACCTAATCCACTACCCTCGACGCTTCCACTGTGTGCCTTCAATATAGCACAACCATTAATAGAAATTCAGAAAGAAAAAAAAAATATCTTTGAATGATAAATTTACTACAAACAAAACATAAGAGGTGAACTACATGTTTAGTAAACTAATGTACCTTATGATACACTGTGCACGCATTAAGGTGCCTACAACTTTTGCACATGTTTGGGACCTGGAAAAGTTATAAACATGTATTTAGTTCAAAACTAATACATCACAGAATATAATCACATTTACAGAAATATGTATAGTTAGAAACCTGCGACATTGGTGGAAGCTGCTGAGTCATTGATGCCTTCAAAATATCGCTAGCAAGTTCGTTACGCCTCATAATTAGCCCCACCAAGTCAGATCGCCTAACTGTGATTCCTTGTGTCTGATCTGTGTGAAGATAATATAATAGACCATAATCTATATTCTTTTTGTACCTTTCAGACATAAGGAGAGTGTACAACATCACTTGGGCACTATGTTCCATAGCTGCCTGCATTATAAAATGGTAAAAACGATGAACCATAGATGGTTTGAAACTTTCTGGAAAAAAAAGTGAATGGAACATACCTGCCCATTGGTTGCTTTTCCAGTTTTAAACTCAAAAGGCATAATCAAATCACTGGTTTCGTTAGCTTTAGAAGCAACTTGTACATGCATAGACGCATCTATAACTCCTTTCATCCCATACCTTGGGGCCCATGCCATCTCCTCAATGTCAATTACCTAATTTGAAGAAAAAAATTCAAACAGAAACAAACACCTATTAACCCACTTAATGCAGCAACGATTAGGCAACTAAGAAATATATCTGAATTTCTTAAAACTGGTAAAAAAAACTACTCTTTATTTAGTTGAAGATCACAGAATGAAAGTTCAATATATGATTTAAAACTTGTATTGACAAATAGACAGCCTATAAGGCTAAAACCGCCAGGTGTGATATTATTATAGATGACATCCTCGGTTCCTCACACCATAATTCAACTTAATAAGCTCCACAGTTTTACAAGAAATTATATTTGGATGAAATTAACTTCGTGCTTAGAAACTAACACTAATATACATATTCACAAAACAAACGAAAACACATAAGATACTTACCTCAACTTTCACTTTCTTAACTCCATCAGTAGAGCCAAAATCAACACTAGAAGTAGGACTCTACACAAATTGACAGCGTTAGAATATGTGCATAATCAGTATAGAATATTTATAACTTATAAGGAGAAAAGTTCTTAACATAAATCACAAGATACATTAATTTTATATCATTGAGTAGATTTAGGTTCTACTTGTATAGAATGAAAAAAAACTTGGTGTCATGACATATATAGCACCAACAAAAGGTTCTCAGCATAAATGGCAAAAATTACAACTACATTTGAGCTTTAACATTAATTATAAGTATGTAGCACCAACAGAGAACGCAAGGGTAAAATAGCCATGCCTCGTGTCTTGTCCAAAAATACTAAACAACCTACTAAAGGGAAACCAAAGCAGTAGACAAATGGAAATATTGGGGATTGTTTACAATTTAGGCACCTGTGAATCTCGGAAGCACAAAATCCAATTTAATAACTTTGGGATTGACTCAATCATGGTCTTGTGAATATCGCCTTCGTAAACTGCAATGACCAGCATAAGAAAAGATTGCAGTTTTAATTTTCAAGAATATCTAGTCTAGTTATTCCTTTTAGTTTTGCTATTTGTAATTTGTGTTCACCTCCACAAGCATACAGGCCCTCATAATTCTTCTGAAGCAAGACTCGTGCATACTCCTCCAGAAACTCTTTGGTTGGACTTTCCATAATAAGTCCAGCCTAAGAAAATAACCGGAAGTCCATTCAGCTAACAATATAATACAATGAATATGCTCTGATCAAAGGCAAATGTAAAGTTTAACCCACTGACCTGAAAGAGTTGATGGAGTAAGGTGCCAATTAGTGCTGGAGCCGACTGCTCATTGTTCTTTAACCTCTCATCCAGTACAGTGCGCCTATGGCAGCTGAAACTACCAGCTACCTATCACCGATTCAATTTGTTCATCAGAAAACAGTATATGGCATTTGATCAACCGTTTGGAGAAAAATGGGCCAAATTAGCCACTAATAATACTGTAAAACATTACCCGAGTTCCAGACACCAATATATCCGGATGAACAATTAGAAAATTGTTGTCACGATTCACATCACATTTCCCCTCCTCGTTAAATTCACCAATGACATGTACAGTGTCTCCTGGCGATATAACACTATGATACCTGGAAGATAAATATGAAACATTTGTATGAGAAATATAATCAGCATAAAAGATGTTACAGAAAGAGATAAGTTTAGCTGAGTACCACTCATCTGACAAATATACTGAGCGCTCTTCTCCACACTGCTCATTCAGTAACCTTAAAACCTGAGGATGGTATCAGATAATATAAAATAATTACAAAACACGGGGGTAAATTTGGTAGATAACTTTTTGGAAGCAAACCTTTGAAGAGCACTGAGAGCCATTTGAGCCAACATACTGCTTCTCTGATACCTACGATAGTGAATGATGCAGTGTATGGATCACCAATGGCTTCAGTTATCTAATTAGAAGCAATAATACATAAAACTCTGAAACATACCTCGAACACAAGAAAATAGACGTTAGAGGGTTCTTTATTGACCTTTTCTTTTGAACCCACTCTTGGTTGTTCCACAGCAACATCAGACTCGACATGGGTTCTATTATTGGGTTTATTATTAAATGAAGTTATTGACGTTCTGGAATCTGTAGATACTTGATCTTCTGTACAGATTACATCTTCTACTTGATCTAGAAGTTCAAGCAACGCCTAAAGAACAAAGCATAATGCTATTAAGATTTTGATATAAAATTGTATAAACTCTAATGTTCAGGTAAACATGTACTGCCTTTGCTTATCTAATGATTTACTGTAGTCAAATAATCAGCTTTATGGGGTTAGTTTCAAACTAGCTGCCTACAAAACTGATTACTTATCTACACCTCCTTATAACCCGATTTGACGTTCACTCCCCTTTCATAAAATGTCTAATGTTTTCCACTAGTTATCTGATTATTCAGTATCACATAATCAGTATCAAAGACATGTCCAAATACCCATCAATACAAACTGATGTATATTAAGAGTCGACAGATTAAAAGTAGAAACCTTTTTGTGTTGTCTTGAACCCATCTGAGATGACTCTGCATTAGTATCAACAATATCACCAGCCTGTATTTTATTTATGCAAATTAGTCAAAGAACAAAATTGTAAAATAAAAGAACGTATCATGAAGAAGAATATATAGACAACCTTATCGTGGCATGACGGTGGAGTCTTAAAAGGACTCCTAAAGTTTGTACCATCTTTATCAGCTGCTTTCTCATTACTACTGCATAACATCATATCTTGGTCAAGGTTACGCTTTTCCAGACCTATCGCCATTAAAAACTTTGATGAAAGATCAGCAGTTTTTCCAGGAGGAGAAGAGAGGAATTTTTCTAGCTTGGCTGCTGAGCAAGGAGAAATCTGTTTTTTAAAGATCTAACGATATATCAGAAATTGGTTGTAAAAGTATAGGTAAGAGTCAAATTTTATTACTAACAACATGTCACGTGCCTTGTTGTCGGAACTATGTTTGAATTTCATAATGTTGAACCGCGAAGATTCTCCTAACACTTTTCGCACCTCCACTAAATTCTTTGTTAAAGCATGAAGACGCTCATTTACCGGAGATATCCTCCATGTGATCTCATCACCTCCATCATCCTGGCTTTGGTCTATCAACTACAATATTATTCAATGAAATGAAAATATGTCACAACTTATGTTATTTTCAATTTCACATACAAACGCAAACTCTAACCTTTCTCTCAGTCCAATCTTAAAAGGTTCCTTTGTTTAGCACCTTATACCAAAATCAAATTCAAAAGTAATGAAAAACTAGCGTATTAACTTTTTTACAGAGTCGACTGTTCAAAGCCAAAAAAATAAATTCATTTGCTTTAAAACATAAATATATCACGAATGAACTGAAAACAAACTACAGGATGTGAAGAGTGTAGACTAAAAACTAGACTCATAACGTTATCCGCACAAGATAACCAAAAAGGGTCTGCTTATCTGTATTTGATTATCAAGCGTCGAAAAAGTTACTTTTTACACTCGATAATCCATCAAAATGGTTAGCCAACAATAAAACTTGGATCAACCTGTAAAGTGACCATAGCAATAAATGGGGCAAAATAACATAACGCCATAAGGTAATTACACAAATATTTCATCTAATGTTCCCCTTGGTCATTGTACATGCTTTTGTTCCAACTTGATCAATAAAGTATGTTCATCGGGTTAATTAAGCTCCATTTTGGTTAAAAAAGTAGACATCTTCTCCCTCGTGCAGCTTAACCACCCAAACACTCTTTCCCAAAACAAAAAACAAAAAATCAACCCAAAAACATACTATTTAATGACCACATCAAACAGCACAATAAGCCCTATAATATCCAATCCCTAACACCCTCTAATTTATGCAATTCGCCCTTAAAAACTAAACCTAAAACATCTGTATAAACCTTAATCTCACGTAATCAATAAACCCAAGAAAACCCAATCCCAAAAATATATGCATATGCAATTTGCCAAAAATACTAAACCTAAAAACATTTACATATAGAAAAGGTCCACTACCATCCCAGGCGAAAACTTAATCCGTTTCCGCGAAACCGCCTTACACAACTCAGGCGAAACCTCCATCACATTCCCATTATCATTATCATCATCATCAATCTTAACAACTGGAATTAAATCCTCAACAGGTGTACTTTGTGACCCATTTTTGGAACCCGGTTCATTTCTAGGGTTTACACCCAAATTAGACCCACTGGTACTATTGGCAACCGGGTCAGTTTTCCTATCTGGGTCTGCCCCGATTTGAGTTGTGGGTTGTTTTGAGGATGTGGGTTTTTGGGTGTTTTGTGTGTGTCGTTCGAAAAAGTGTTGGATGCCGAATTTTTGTGAGGGTTGGTTTTGTTGTTGTTGTTGTTGGGTTTTGTTTGTGGGTTTTTTTGAGGATGTGGTGGCTGCGATGGAGGGTTTTTTTGATGTGGTGGCTGCGATTGTGGGTTTTTTCCTTGGAGGCATGATGTGTGTGTGAATGGTGTGTGAAAGTGTATGATTTTGTGAAAATGAAAAAATGGTGGTTTCCCGCCAAAAATAGACGTTTTTGAGTGATTGTTTTGGAGAAGGGGGGAAAACTAGTGGCGTAAATTGACATAATTGTCCTTCTCCGTTGTTAAGTTAAAAAGTCTTAGGGCCCGTTTGGTTCGCGGAATCTGCGGGGATTCTGATGAAATTGGAATATGATTCTATTCCATAACGTGTTTGGTTGGCAGATTCAAGGAATTCGGAATCAGAATTTCATTCCTTAATGTGTTTTGTTGGCAAACGAAATGTAATGAAATTCCTTCAAAATCTCATATATATATGGAATTCAACATTCCATGGCAAAATGAGATGATTGTTTACAATTCCATTGAATTCATATTATTCTATCATTCTTATTATTATTATTATTTTCCTATTAAATATATTATTATTATCACTTCATTAGAATAATAAGAATTACAACAAATTGGAGAGAATCCGAGATACTATCTAGGCCTCACTCTTTTGGCAATAGCGAAATTAATCTTATTAAAAATAAAAATAGTTGCACGTGCCCTGATGTCTTGAGTCATGAAAAACTTATGGATCCGCTTCAGCAATGTAATCGCGTCTGCTTCTAATTCCCTCAAATAGAAGAAAGAAAATGGAAGGAACCAATATCCAATAGCTTCACAATTAGCCATATTCTTATTATTATTATTATTATTATTATTATTATTATTGTTGTTGTATATTTTTAACTATCACTTTATTATTATTATTTTATATTTAATAAGTATTATTTTTTAAACTTAAATATAATTTAAATATTTATAGCTTACTTTTTATTTTGTACCTTAATAAAATTATAAAATTATATTTTGTATAAAAATAATGTTTAATAAAATAGCATTAAATATAATAGTTTATATTAAAATAATCTCTACATTATATATAAGAGGAGGCATAATCTTTGCAGAACCACTTTTTTGGCAAACGAAATGTGTTTTGTTGGCAAACGAAATGTAAAATAATGTGTTTTGTTGGCAAACGAAATGTAAAATAATCTTTGCAGAACCACTTTTTTGTACAGAACTTACAGAACCAGCTTTTTTACTCCTAATAATGCATGATGTACATCGTATCAATGCAAGATGTCATTTTTGTAAATAAATAAACATCTAAAAAGATAAAAGGGTATTATAGTCATTCTATAAAAATTGGTCAAACACATTTTTCTCACTTTTTGATCTATAACCGCCTGTCATCTCCAGATTCATTTTTCTCTCTTTAAACCTAAAGACCATAATCAAAAACCTATGTGTTGCCTCCCTTCTCTAGATCCATTTTCCGTCCAGAAAAAAAACATCACCGCACACATCTCTTTGGATCGATGTAATTTCATTTCGAGATCAAAATAATTTTTTTTATAAGCCACCACTGCCATAAATCATCTACATCGAAGTTTTCAGGTAAGTAATTTTATATGAATATCAAAGTCTTTTTTGTGATACTATATTTATAGAATCGTTTTTAGGTGTTGAAATCGTTTTTGGTTTATTGCCAGTTTGAGGTTATGTAATCGATTTGGATTATTAAATCTATTTTAGATATGTAGTAAGATAATTTAATTTTGATTTTATCTTTTTTCAAATTGTTTATAGAAAAGTTGTGGTGAAGAAGAAACACAGATGAACCCGCAACCACCACCAACCCATTGTCTCTTCACAAAACCCACCAAGTCATCACCAACGGCAACGGTTGACTTGAAACCAATTAGATCTTGTGTGTGCTAATGAAGGTATTGATTTACAGTTATATATATTATCGATTGTTTAGATGCTAGGTTAGGTTAATGGATTTATGATTTCTTGTTCTTCGATTTTGATAGGTTTTTGTATTGGGTTGTATTTGATTGAATGTGTTTTTTGGTCAATGGTGGTACTTGGGTTTGGATCGGAACACAGGAGAAGATCTGAAACCTCGTATTTTATTTTATTTGTGTTTTTTTTATTTCAGTGAGTTTGATTCTTGGAAGATTTTGGGCTTAGATTAAAGTGACTTTGATTTATGGAATTATGGTTCAGAACATATATGTTTATGTTTATGATCTGGCAAAGGGTTTAACAACAGTTTTGTTGCCAATCAATCGAATAAAAAAAAGAAATGAATAGCTTAGGTACAGTTGATTTCTTCTATAAAGAAGCTCAAAGGCTTGGTTACGTTGCTCGATCTGCCTTCAAGGTATCATTATTAACATTATTATTTTATATCTTAACAAGTGCTTTTGATAGTTTTTTAATGATGTTATGGTTGGTTTGAGGTGCAGTTACTTCAGATACAGAAACAGTACAAACTGATAAAACCTGGTTCTTCTGTTATTGACCTTGGTTGTGCTCCTGGTGCTTGGCTTGAGGTTCATTTATATTTCATTTTTTAGTATGTTATTTATTGGATATAGTTAATTTTCATATTTAGTAACATCTATAATCTAATACTAGACTATGATGTGTTATTTTTATATAGGTATCATTGTTATCTAGCCTTGTGAATGGTCAAGTATTTACGGATTGGGTCACTCCTGTTGTGCTAAAAGCTTATCAATGACAAGTAAGTATGGTGCATGTTATAAAAAAACAAAAGACGACATCAGTATATGACATGAGAAACTCATAATTAAAATATGTTTATAAACCCGAAAAATAAATAAAAGTTAACAGAATTAGAATTAATTGTTTGTTAAGTAAGTTGATAGGATAATTCCAATATCCAAGTTGATATAGATTTGAAATGTACAAGAAACTAAGCCTCACAAGTAAGAGAATTTAATTTTGATTCTATCTTTTGTTAAATTGTATATATGTAACTGCTAATGTGTAAGAATTTATCTTTTGTGAAATTGTTTATAGAAAAGTTGTGGTACATGAAGAATAAACACATATGGATGGTTTAAGAATGAAAAAAATAAATAGTATTTTATTTTAGGTGTTTGAGAATTTTCTTGATTACATTTAGTTTATTTGATAAACGTAAAGATCGTGCACATATGTTATTCTAGTTGTTTTGGTTTAAAATTGCATTAGTTGTTACTAATATGATTAAATATTTAATTTTTAGCTTTTGTTTTGAAACAGGGATTGTGTATGGTGCTTTATAAATACGTCTTTGATTGAAGTTTACGTGGCCACCGGAAACATACATGTTTTTTTGAAGGCGTGCACCTATATTTTATTGAATTTGATGAGTAAGCGTAACGTGCACATATGTTCTTAGAAGGCGTGCACATATGTTCAAATGAATTGGATGAAAAAGTGAAGAGTGCACACATGTGTCTTCTAAACGGCGTTCACATTTATATTTAACAAGATACGTGTACATAAATTGTATTGTATAGATCAAATTTTGTGTACATTATATATGTTGTTTGTTTGTTATAAAATTTTAGAGGTTACATGAGTTAAGATCAATATAGACCCAACATTTGTCATAGACCCAATGAACCAATCCTAGCCACTCATTTTTTTTTATCAAAAATAAAAAAACTCATTTTCCAACTTTTTTTTAAATAAAATATCTTACAAACGGTAAATCGTTACACGACAAAAAATACACCATCGCGACGAGTATTTTTTTATCTTTCAGT
>BQNB010147354.1:3654-16449 GCA_026074375.1 Tanacetum coccineum
CTCCACTACTGCCACCTCCGTAACCACCACCTCCACTGCTTCCACCTCCACTTCCACCGCCTCCTTTGCTGCCACCTCCACTACCTCCACCACCTCCTTTGCTGCCTCCACCACTGCTTCCTCCTCCACTTCCACCGCCGCCTTTGCTACCTCCTCCGCTTCCACCACCATGGCTTCCACCTCCATGGCTGCCACCTCCACTTCCACCTCCATGGCTTCCACCTCCACTTCCACCTCCATGGCTGCCACCTCCACTTCCACCACCACCCTTGCTACCACCTCCACTGCTTCCACCTCCGCTTCCACCACCTCCATAGCTACCACCGCCTCCTACACTTCCTCCACCACCTAGGCTAGTATCAATATCTGCAATGTCATCATCTCCATATATACCAGCTTCAGCTACCGAGTGTTTCTTTTTCTCATCAACTTCTGACCCTAAATATCACAAGTTTCATAAGTAAGAAACAAGAAGGGAAATATCAAGATAAACTAAACTGTCTCAACAATGTAAAAGTCAACTGTATAACATATTAACTTTCCCAAAAGTCTCTAGGCCACAGCCCTGTGAGTGGCTATCAACTTAGAGGTTGAGTTCAAGTCTCGTCAGAAACATGTGAGATAGGTGGTGTAGAGTGTAAAAATTTGTCGTTCTAAAAAAAATAACATATTAACTTTATTTTACGTAACACAAACAAAACAATACCGTTTTATCGTACTCTTTTCCTTATTACCCACAAAAAGTTTCTTAACACACAATTACGCGTCTTTGTCTCCGTTTTACTGACACACAAATTAACGTCACGTGCTACTCTAATTTTCTTTTTTAAAGAGTTTTATACTGTATATAATAACTTAAGGGTTACGTGGGTTTAAAGAACAAGTATGTCAGAGAAGTCTTGAGGGTTTTTTACACTCCTATCCTCACTTTTTAAATAAATACTGAAACCAAACTGATTATGAATCGTGGTGACCATATCATGTGTTACAAACCAAGATCTGCCGGATCATACCATTAATTTATATTGGTCATGTACAATCCTAAGACAAAACAAACGAAACAAATAACTGAAAAAGGTTACTAAGTAACTCACAGTCATCAGCAGTCTCAATTAGTCTTGCGGATGATATGACAATCCCAACAGCAAATAAAAGAGCCAACAAAACCAAACACTTGTTTATCTTCATCTTTAATTTAATTTGTTCTTGAATAATGTGGTCTTTTTAACTTTCATATAGGCCTTATTTATAAGCAGGTCGAACACTTCAACTGGTGGACACATGCAAGTAGTATCACCAGAGTATAAGTGACACCTAGCATTCTTGAGCTTACGTGTTTCATCCTAAACTTGACACCATAAATTTGTTGAGGTGATAGATGATTATCCTTAATATCTATTGCGGAATATCATTATTCGGCATGTTCACAATCCAAAGATATTTTAGTCGTGCATAAATAAATTTGTATGCCGGGTAAATGTGACAAGTGGATGACTGGAAAGTTTGGATGTTTGTTACTTCAGGTTTTGATTCTCGGAAGTTCGAAAGACAACAATCAACTTCTCATTGCAATTAAGAATAGTAAAAACAATTTCAATTCGCAAATATATATAATTTACTAGCAGACTCGCGTAATGCGGCAATAGGTAGCTGGTGGCTATTTTATGACGATCAAATATTTTTAATTTAAAGCATTTTTTATATAGCATGTTCCAAATATTTTATTGAGTAGTAGAGATACATTATTCAAAAGTACGTCTAAATTATTAATAGTGTATATGGTTAGCATTTTTATTTTACAAATTTTAGCATTAAATTGGTGGTTATAAGTTTAGTGATTTTTTGATATCTCTATCTATCCTAGTCATAGATAGAGAGATGAAGCACACACACACACACACAACACGAATGTGAGGAGTTTTATTTATTTTTAGTAGGGGGTGTAATTATAAACACACACACACACACGGAAGGGGGAGTGGGGGGGGCGGCATGGTATACTCGAACAGGGTCGGTATATACTATCTATAAGGAGTCTTCACACTTAGATCAGAAGCGTACAGAAGGTGTAGGAGCTTGGATCAGGAGTGTTTGATGAACAAATTATGTCTGAGGGGAAACTATCAAAGCGAACTACCTTTTGCTTACATAAACACTAAACTAAACATAACAAACTTACTAAACACAAAATACCACTCTCTACATTGTTGTGTGGGTTGAATTTGTTTATGGTTTTTAGGGATTATAATTAGTTTATTAATATGTGATTATTATGTTAAATTAGATGTGTTATTGCGTACAATAAATATGAAATTTGAGTACGGTTTTATGTGTGAGTTAGAAGTAGCCATGAGGTGTATAGTATGAAAACATATACGCACTCTAAATGGGATAATAATAACAAAATCTGTTTGCGTACGAAAATAGCTAAAAACCAAATTCGAGTGACAATATTCTTTACACACCCATTTGATATTCGATCAGAACTTACCCCTATACATACGTACTGCTTCTTATCAACTGTCAATCATTAAATTAATACAAATCCTTATATGATGATTCTACCCGTAGGTCCTTCGTCAGTCATCAATTTGATGCCTGTATCTTGCTTATGCTTCCACCGAAATCTGATTCTGCATATTAGCATTAGATATGTGCATCATAAAACATGTTTGCTATTATGATATAAGATAAACAATTAACTTATACCTTCATTTTAGAAACTTGGTTTTCCTTATTTTTTTGAAGATCCAAACATCTCTTGTTGATGAAAGCGGAATCCCCAAGCTTCTTTACCTCTACAAAATTACACCCTGCACACGTCGTTGTGGGTATAAATAGAAAACATGATACAGTGGATGCAATCTAGGCTAAAAAGTAAGTAGGAAGTGCTGCATTAAACTGTTGGGAAGTACTTTAGGAAGAAGTGCAAAAATGTTTAAAGCACTTGCTGCACTTTTTAGTGCCATCAATAATAGGTAAAACCACCAAAAAGTCATTTTGTGTACATGTATGAGTACTAATTTCTCTTATTTTTTTAAACTATTTTGTTACTAACATGGGCTCAATTTTGAATATATAATGCTATTCTAAACTAACATTTGTATAGCTGAATTAAGTTTATCTTATTCTATAAACTTGACCACCCAGCTCTGCGGCGCACCAAAAAACTAATAGTATATGGAGAAATGCACTTTGCGTCATCTACGTTCAGTAACCATAATTTCCAAATTCTCCAGCTCATGTGCAGTTATTCTAAAAAAAATTATTGATAAGGACTCGGGTAGTTTATAAAATGGACTGAAAAACATGCTTACATCCCGGCGGCAATAGCATATGCTGAGATACATAGTATCAAAAATAAGAACAATGTCCTTAAATAAGAACAATATCCTTAAATCCATTGGCTTTTAGGGAAAAAGTGAAAATTAGGATTCTTGATGGCAGTTTTGACAGCTTAACTAAAAATGTTCAATTTTGATTGTATAGTATCTCCAGTCCGCCTAATTAACAATAAAGTAATTCAGATCATGCTCATATGTCGATTTAGTAGACGCTTGACTGCAATGACTCGGGTGGACTCCCTGACCAGTTTTTACTAAAACTAAAAGAGTACTATAATTAATTGCAACATTAAGTGGAGGTCATAGAACTAATTCGTGTCCCTGTCTCCCTAAAATCATGGTCGTATGACCCATCGGGGGAGGGAGGGTGCCAGAGGGTCGGTCACCCTTTCTATTCACTATCACTACAATAAACGGTACCTAAGCTATAAATTGCCAACGGACTGTTTAAAATGAAAAGTTATAAGCGGGAAATGAACATTCAGTAACTTTATGCCAAGGGGCTGTTTTAAGTGGGGCTGTTTGAATGAGTATTTTAGCGTCAATAAAGTCTCCGTAAGTATATATATACTAAGAGGCTGTTTGTATGAGTATTTACAGAACACGCACTGGCTTTTGCCCCTAAGACTCAGTTGTTCAAATATCCATTTCGAATGAAGACTAATTATTAACTCTAAGACTTTCTAACATGCGTTACAGTATCAAATCAAACACTCATAAGAGAAGTGTTCGTCGTTCCCCTACCCTCCTAGTGGAACTAACCACCTAGTACATGTCATCTCATTAAGCTGAACCAACTACACTAACAGATAAATAATCCTCTATATAAAACTAACACCAAAACTACAATTCACCTTATCTATATTAATAAACGCCTCCTATTAAACCTTTAAAGAAAATTTTGGTCGAATTACATCAGCCAAACACACCTAAATACAGCAAACAACGACACTTTAACTAATTAAAATCAAAGAAACTACCATGACAACGTAACACCCTTACTCCTACTAACTAAACGCACACAAAATCACCAATCATCAAAACCACATATAAGGAGTAATCAATTAGGCAAAAGGTATACCTGTGTCGGCACCTATGTTGAAGTAATACGTCGTCCTGCACAGAATGAGCAGACTGGGAATCCAATAGCGAAACTCCTCTCATACTTCTGCACATAGAATTTCACATATCGTTCAATAGTGGTGACTTTCATAAGTGCAGCGAGTTAGTAAACCAACCTTTATGAAGTAATATAAGCTACAACTTATGTCCAGTTCATCATGAAGAATATTTTCCCAGTCGCCGCGCACTTTGAACTATAGAAAGCAGTCCTTGCAACTCCTTTTGTTTTGTCTAACTGTTCACTTTCAGTGAACTTAGTTGCGGTTGGTGTTGTTGTGCGTTGTTCTCCATTGGTGTCTTTTTTCATGCGTCGATTGCTTATTTGAGTGGGAGTTCGGTTTCGGTAGACTGTAACGATTGTGGTGTTAATGTGCTTGCTTCAACTGCTTCTAATCTTTCATCCGACTCAACATTTGCACAACGGAGCACCATTAAACCTGCAAGCATCCAAAAAAAGTTATTACCTCACTTTAATCACTTCTTACTCCAATAGATTACAGTATGATTTTCATTCATCATATGTACCTCATTTTTCTACCGAAAACACGCCTACATCCTCGTGTAGCTTAAAAATGTTTGCACGTGCCAGGCACCATTCTCTTAAATACTGCATGCCAAAATTTTCTTATTAGAGAAACAACGGAACTTTTTTGGTCCAGTTATCAGAAAATAAAAATTGCAAGCTGGATCTGGCAACTAAAAGAACAGACAACATAGACCCTTACAGATTCAGCTCAGAAAGGAAGAGCAATGACACTTGAGTAGAAAATGAGGCGGATGTACCTAGTAAGCTGATTCCGTTAGTGTGTTTGTTATCTATGGTAACTAAGTTCTGTAAATCGCAGTTGCCTATGCTGATATATGATCCTCATATAACAGCTAGAAGCATAACCGTAGAACTTGCCAATAATCCCCTGCCAATAATCCCATGCCAATGGAGACTTGATCTTGAGCCGGTTCGGTTACAACTTCCCTAAATTTTACATAATCTACATCAGATAACAGTTTTAAAATTCTGTTTAAAGAAGTAGCATCAAGAAAAAAAAGTAAAATTTCAAAATATATAATTTCATAAAAGCTGCAAATCCCGTGATCATACCTTAATTCAGCGTCTGCTTCGGTTAGCGTAGCTGCTGCATCAAGCAATTAAGCAGTTGGCATTGCAGTTCCAATAACCCTAAAAAGGTAAAACAGATAAGCATGAATCGAAATCATGAGTATAAGGTATGATCACGGGATTCGATTCAAACTTTATCTTTTTACCTTTTTAGGGTAATTAAGACCTATGTGTTTTATCTGTTTTACCATATATTAGCAGCATGAGTATGTCTCTCAAAACCATATACTATTTGGATTATTTGTGACCAGATAATGTCGAATGAATTTAAGTTAGGTTTGAACCCTTACGTGTGAGTTTATAAAGCTCGATACCCCGAGCCATAAGTTCCTGATTATGTCACCGTCAGTCCTGAAGATAAACAGACCAAGCTAGCTAAATAACAGATGAGAATACATAATGACTTTAATTTGAGTTTGATTTTTGTGACCATAGTGACTCTAAATACATCAAAGAATCTATATAGCGGGCTTATGGCGTATGCAGTTTTCGGCTTAATGTTTCATAAGCTGACTTTACGTGGCTTATTTTGAAACTTTCAGGCTAATATAAGCTCATTATGACCTGATAAGCTTATATAAGCCAAAAAGTTTCAAAATAAGCCACAAAAATTGAGCGTATGCTGATAGCCAGCAAGGGTCATTGGCCGGTGTAAGCTTGATATCAAACAATTAATACACGTTTAGAGCTAGCAAGGAGAAAAACATATATTAGACGTACGGGTACGACAAAGGAATATGCAGCTAGTGTTCTCGATCTTTTATCAGAAGCCATATGCCAAACGAATAAAATAATATTCCTGATGAAGACATGATGGCATAAATTGCAACAATTGAACAATAGTAAGCAACAAATTTTAATAATATTATATTTAATTTAACTAATTAACAACTAATATAATTGCACAATCATGAAGCATCTCAGACCAAATTGGTTCCATCAAAGCCATGAACACGCTACAAAAATAAAATGTAAGAGCAAGATTAAAACCATATTCACAAACACCCATTAAGAAAACATGACCACACAAATTAAGCAATATTTAGTAAAATCTACAGATGCAAAGAGAATCACTTACATGCAATCAGAGAAAAATCCTGAATCTTTCTTCTTCCCCATCTTGAACTCGAGTGGTTGGACTCAATTGATCTTGCCTCAATTGATCTTTTATGAGCCAGTGATTTTAGAGAGTAGAGGCGTGTGAGATCCAGTATCTTCTAGAGAGAGATGAGGATCTGAGTGTGTGTGTGTGTGTTTTAGAAGAATGAGAGAAAAGAGAGATAATGGCTTAGGAGAGATGAGTCATGAGTTAGAGATACGTGGCAGTATAATAATAAAACCCTTAAGAAATTCGGGTCGGGCGGGGATTTTATTAAGTGCATTAATGCCTCCTCGGGAGGCAATCTTACCTTTTAATATAAAGGTATAATTTACTAGCAGGGACTCGCGTAATGCGGCAATAGGTAGCTGGTGGCTATTTTATGACGATCAAATATTTTTATTTAAAGCATTTTTTATATAGCATGTTCCAAATATTTTATTGAGTAGTAGAGATACATTATTCAAAAGTAGAACGTCTAAATTATTAATAGTGTAGATGGTTAGCACTTTTATTTTACAAATTTTAGCATTAAATTGGTGGTTACAAGTTTAGTGATTTTTTTCTATAAACAACTCTAGTAAAAGATATCATTATTGAAGGGCACTTACTATATACATGAATTGAGATGTTATATATGTTTGAAATGAGACTTAAATTTTTGTATTTTACATTAATTTTTTAATTTCTTTTTATAGTAATGTTTTTGGTCTTAAAAATTTAAAGACTTCCTTTTATATGAAGTCTCAAATGCTTTATAAATGTAGTATAGATAGAACAAATTGTAGAAATGGTCTATGTGGTTTACTCAGATTGCACGTTCAGTCCTTACATTTTCATAAGTGCAGGCGGCCACCATGTGGGAAAACTTTAGGTCCACTTGGGTCCTAGTCCTCTAACGAAGTGAGTGTCAGTTAGTCTTTTTGAAACATGTGACTATCACAAGAGGGTATAAGTGTCTTTTTACATATGGACCTAGTTAATAATATTAAAAGTGCACGAATGGTCTGGATTATTTAATAACCCTAATCCGATCCAAAGTCAAACACTTCCATTTAATTAACACAACAACTTAAAACCTTAAATCTAAACACAATCCTTTTCATCCTCATTTTTCTTGTTTTGATTCCACTTACCTCCTTGAAATTTGGCGACGAATTAAAATGAATGATCCTATTCAGAATTGGTACATTAGAGCAAAAGGAGAAACATTTGATGCAAATACTGTTTATCGTAATATCCCTAAATCTTTATTTCCAAGTTTTTATTCAAATATTGTGCCATTTTAAGGAACTTGTGATTCTTTTGAATATTAAACAAGTGAGTATACCAACTTGTTTTCAATCAAGTTTTATTATGGTGGAAGGTTCACAAATGTCCCAAATAGGAATTATGTTGAAGGTGAGGTAGCCTTTGTGGGCATGATAGAAATTTCACAATGTAAGCTTGATCTTTTAAATTCATTATTGAATAGCATAGGTTATGATTGTTATGAATAAGTGTTTTTTCACTATAAGATACCACTGAAAAGTTTAGACATTAGGGTCAATTTATTGATTACCAAGTTTTACATTTATATTTAGCCGACTTATCTTAAAACAACACTTTAACAGGCAGTGTACCCGATCGGGTGGAGTTTCGTGGTAAGTAGGGTGTCGAACACTAAGAGCGAGGTTGCTAACCTTATATTCTATCAGTATTTTAATTACTTTAATTAAGTTAATTCTAATTACATGTTAAACCTATGCTAAACCTAGTTCTAATGGCAATGGGTGGGTTTTCAGCCTGAGAGACTAGCACAGGTTTTATGGTGACAATAATCAACTTTAAACATAATAAACATGCAAGAAAACAATCAGAAGATAAAAGAGCGGTACAAGCCAAATGATAGAAAACCGTATTAGCCATATTAATTTCTGATTAAACGCTAGTTTGTTTATTTAGTGCAATGATTTCTTATCTCGAAGCGGCATATCATTCTTAAGACTTAGGCGGGACATCATCCTAAGACCTAGACACGTTGAATCCTGTCATAATTAACGTATCCACATAAAGCGTCCTTTTAGTTTAATTATAATCTATCTAGGGATTAAAGCAATAGTAATCTTGTCAAATCCTAACCCATCGGGACTTTACCCACTTACTGTTTGACGGTATTTTAGATACTGGTAGTTCAATGTTCAAATCTTTATCAATTAATTAAGAACATACTTGTTGAAACATTACGGGTCACCTGCCGGTCCAACTAAGCTCATAATTTAAAGACAAAGACAGAACATTATTTGTGATCCTATTGGTCCAGTGATATAAAACACGATATGGGGAGCTATCCCAGTATCTAGTTCACTTGTTAGGCGTAACTAGACCCAGTTGAATGGTAGGTCGCATATTCAAACACGTAGACAAGTATCATGTGATAAACATAATTAAACTTACAACGATAAGTTAAGAAATCGATTTTAAAACAAACCAAACATTAAATCTTCATTAATATGGCTAATACGCTAAAGTATTAGCCCATAACCATTGTAATTATACAAGCGTGATCAAATAACCAAGGTTAACTAAACGTTTTACCGAACGATACCAAAAATTAAATGATTACAAGAGTATAGGAATTACACGGTGTCTTCTATGGAATCGTGATCGATGCTTGACCTTTGGTTGCTCTTCTTTTCTTTATAAAATCATCTTTTATGTGTCAGGTATAGAGAATATGATTTGCACACTGAAAACTCATTTTTGAGTGTTTTATTTATAGTGTCTGAAAAGTCTGGATACGCCGTATTAAGCTAGGCTAATACGGAGCATTGGGGTATTTTCCTTGGAGTGAGCGCTAAGTTTATAATCATTCAAATATTCATTCCCAAAATATAATTATCTCCGTATCTTTGAATGTCTATCCAGCTGGATACGACGTATGGTAGAAGTTGGATACGCCGTATTGGGAATTGGTCTTGCGCGTTTTCTTGTGAAGAGTTAGCACTGATACGTCGTATCTATTTTCTGGATACGGTGTATTGGTCAGAAATAAGCAATCTTCAAATATCATCATTTTAGCTCCAAAATATGCGCCTTTTAGCATGTCTTCACAAATCACTCCTTAATTAATGCAAATAACAATTTTAAGCAATTAAGTACAAATTCTTGCAATAATTATATAACAGTAGGTAACTTATTCTGGATAAATGATGGTATAAATGTAACATTATTTGATGTCATCAAATATCCCCCCACTTGAATCCTACTTGTCCTTAAGTAGACTCTAGATTATATTGAAAATGTATCCCAACCGAAGTCAAGGATTTTTCCATTTAAGCACTTCTTTTTGTTTTAATCACCTGTACAAGACCAAGCACCTCATGAAATATGGAAATGAAAATACTCATATCACTCAACTAATCTAGGGTGTAACATTTAATTGGTACGCTCATTTGCTCATATGCTTGGCAAGGATACACATCTCCACCACTAGAGCTAAGGAGAAACAAGTCAAAAGGTAAATTGAGTTTTTTTGTTATAAGGCTAAGGGTTGATCATTCTAACAATCTTTCACCGATAGTACCACACCAACAAGGCAGCTGAAGCACACATACACGGCCGTAACGACGGAATAGACATGTGTGTTCGATCACATCCTCATCCGAGTTTAACCAAGGGTTAGGATGAAGAAGGATATAGGGTAGGGATTTTCTAACTTTCACCAAAAGTAATAAACCAACAAGGTGGCTGAATCACGCACACATGGCCGTAACGACTGAATAAACATGCATGACTCAATCTCAACCTCGTTTGAGTAAAACCTAAGGTTAATTGCTAGGAAAAGGAAGAAAATTATTGTTAAATAAAATTCACAAAACAAATAGATTAAACTTGGACAAATAAGGTAGTTTCTTATAACTTTTCCCGACCTTTCCATGATAAAGACTCAAAATATATACAAACGCCTCGATCAAAGAAATGACAAAGACAACCTAAGTTGGCGTTCCCATAACGGTCAACTTCCCGAACATCCTAAATTTACATACTTTTAGAAAAGTGGTGATATCAACCACTTTATACAAAACTATACATCCTTGATTTTTATCCACATATCAACGAATAATCGATCCTTCCAAGTATTTCATCGGTTTAAGTTTAGCGAACCGACTATCAATCGTCTTTCTCTTTTTTGATGCATTTTCTATTTTTCCTTTTTTTTCATAACATAAATCTCGGTGCAATTTCACCATCTTCACAATCATAATATATCCGGATAATTTTTCCTTCAACACTTCATCTTCGGACATAATACATAATCGAGAAAGTAGCAAAATAAATGAGCTACATATTTTCTCATTGCATTGTGCAATTTACCGACCTAACCGGAGATATAAAATTTCACTTTGACATAGGAAATACAAAACTTTACACAAAAGAAATTTGCAACTTTGATTAAGTAGGCTTAATATATAGGGTAGGCTAAGGTGTAAAGGTGTAACAAAATAGACATTTGATGTGAAAAAGACAGGAATGGCTCAACAGGTTTTTCTGGGGGATCTTACTCTTATAGTGAGAGTAAGCAAAGGATTAGATGAGATTTAACTAACCAGTGTAGTTAGTTGATTTTACAACATTTAGGTTTTTTGGTGTATTCCTAGAAATTTACAAGTTAAAAATGTTTCTCCATCTAAGTCTATTGTACTCATTGTTGTGGTCTCGAGTGATATACCAAGCCAAGTTCTAAAGTCCACTACATCACCGACACACTCATAATTTTTGTGGAATTTTTATTAAACGTTTGGAAACATAATAGGCTTAATTCTCACAATTTGGTATTAAGGGTTATAGTGCGCGAGGTCATGTAACTATTAATTTTTACAAAAGTTATTCTAGAAAAAAATTTAAATTTGGCATAATTTAAGGATATAGCATATTATTTGTGTTAGATATTAGAAAAAGACTCGGTCACCCCGTGTATTTTACTGTTTATTGTAGCTCATAGTTAATCCTTCAATGTATAACATTATGTAATGGACCAGGTATTAAACCCAACGTGTAAGCCTACTACCAAGGCCCTTAGACCAGTTTTGTAAGCTACTATATAAGCCTCTTCCATGCCATGGAATAGGTGGTTAGTCATTTCATACAAGTTACACTTTCTCTCTCTAGATTTGGCTAATCCATCTATCTTCCATTGTGTTATGATTTCCAATATCCTACAATTGGTATCAGAGCTCATGGGATGATTAGATCATTTGTGTGTGCGTTTTAGTGCTTAGTTTAGATCAAAAGTTAAGTTTTAGGAGGTTTTAGCTCTTGTTCTTGAGTTTCATTGATTTTTACGTTTCTTGTGTTAAAATTCATGTTTTGGTAATTGCTATAGCCTTCTAGTACTCATTTGTGCAAAAGAATCCCAGTCAAAACGTTCAAAAGGGTGATTTTTAGGTGTTTTAAGGTGTAAAAGTTCGTAGTTCATCGTAGCGGTTTGGTAAACTGTTGGTTGTTAAGCGTAGCGGTTTGATCTACTGTTCTGGCAGTTTGTCAAGAAAGTACACTGTTCTGGCGGTTTGTCAGATCGTACACTGTGTTAGCGGTTTGTCTTATTAGGCAGAGGTTTGTCAGTAGCGGTTTGTCCTCTAGTGTGGCGGTTTACTAGTAGCGATTTGGTAATTGTAGCGGTTTGATCCATAGCGTTTTACAGGTTTTTGAAGACAATTTATCATAGCGATTTGGGAAACAAACCTCTGCCAAATTTACTTTTTGGTAGCGGTTTGGTGCGTCTTCTATATAGCGGTTTACCATTTCTCTCTAGTAGCGGTTTGGCAGTTTAACTTAGTAGCGGTTTACCAGTCATAGTGGTTTATAGGTAGCGGTTTGTTACAGGTTTTTGAAGATTTTTTTTCAAGGTCGTTTGGGAATCAAACCTCTGTCTATTTTTCTTCATGGTAGCGGTTTGGTATATATTCTTCATAGCGGTTTGATAGTAGCGGTTTGACATTAGCGGTTTGAGCACTAATCCAATGGTTTGGTTCACTGTTTGCCATTTGGACTATTTCAAACTTGTAAAACGTAACAAACTCAAACAACAAAACACTTAAACAAACATCACCACTTTTAACATACAATTACTA
>BQNB010147355.1:0-16449 GCA_026074375.1 Tanacetum coccineum
ATTTTCGACAAAACTCAACCGAACCTTGCTCATCTATTTTAAAAACACTTCAAACCACAAAATAGAAGTTGACAACTTCTATTTGACCAAAATTCCATTTTCTTATGAACGTTACAGTCTTTTACCGAATTTCACGAAAACAACCGTTTTCTGATAACTGTCAAATCTCACACTCACGATTTACATTTTAAACCAACATTATTTAATCACCATGAATTTATTAAATAAATAAAACCATTAATACATTCCCAAATTCATTTAAATATCCACTCTCAAATAAACTGTCATGTCGGTATGCGCTGCGTGATGATTTTTCGCTAAATGCGGGAAAACTTCCTGGAAAGCACTGAAAATCTCAAAACCACTCTAAAATAGAAAAATGAATCAAAAGTGATTCACTTACGAGCTCAAAACTCCATCAAACTCTTGGTTAATCTGTAACCGTTTTATGTTAAATAGTCAACTGAAGTCAACTTTTCAGCTTTCATCAAGAAAACTGACAATATCGAAAGACTTCAAAATACAAAATTATAATATTTTATAATACTTAACCCTGAGCAAATTTACCAGTTATCACAGTCTCACCCCCTTAAAGGAATTTCGCCCTGAAATTCAACTCAAATTATCAACTCACAATACTGACAGGAATTTCCATTTCTCGAAGAATCACATCAAATCACAAGGATCTAGTCTTTTCAAGCAAGGTTTCTTACGATTCCTCTAAAGACTGAGTGTTTCCACTTTACAAATCCTATACTTTCTCATAGTCAATCCATATCCGTTCACAAAATTACAATAGTCTCTCCTACCATCCCTTAGTTTCATAATCTTTTCGAACTTAGGTCATACTGTCTCAGTCGGTGTCAAGATACATCCATTCCTTGACTTGACGACCACTATATTAAAGAATTGCATTGCCAAAACTTGTTTTTTGGTTAAGAATGGGACTGACACCCAACAGGGTATTTTCAATACACAATACGACTCACACTCTACTAACATATGTCAAAATCCCCAAGTAAACCTTACTTGGTAAAAAATCCCGGCTCCACCTTTCTAGGAAAGCCGTTTCATGGTCTAAACCTCATCATTATTTTGCCTTAAACTTTTCTAAATCAACCCTACTCAACGAGTGTCTTAAATCTGACTTCACTTAGGCAGGTCAAGATACCTCTCTAAAAACTTACACATTAAAAGTATGATCAGGTTTCCTAATTGATCACTACATCTCTTTCCAATACTCCTCGTGACCATTTACGGTCTCTCACATTCCTATTAATTCTCCTAATGAAATGGCAAAATTGATCAGCTCGAATACATTCCGAGCTTACAGAACATACTAACTACATTGCACGACAATCCAAATAAGGAAGTGGGTATCCGCTCTATCACGAGCGACCAATCGCATCGTACTCACACATAGGAAAAACTGCGCTCTCAAGCTAACACGAAATAACACAAAATACTGCTATCCATAAATATCAAACAAAATTTCCTTCAATAATACGAAACGATTTCAATACAAAGCACCTAACGACTAGTAAAGGTTTGTCATAACTACCAATACAAAAAGAAACTTTTCTGATCATAATACCGACATTAACCGATGCTACCCGGTTTAGTGATATACACAAACTACTAATCCAAACCTCATATACCCTACGCATCTCCTCTGGGCTCCTGCCCTCTCCTCATACTGTCAACAATCTCAGCCAACTCTAATCGCACACGTCTCTCCTTTGCGAGCTGTAACCGCAACTCCTGGCTCTCTCCTTGCATATCATTGATGGCATGCCATAGAGCTGCTCTCTATGCATCCGTCTGACCTGTCCACGACTCTAGGGCTAACACTGGTCTCCATAATGCTCCAAAAGTTACTGCAACCATCTCCTGCTCATGCTCTAGACTCCTAAATCGATATATCTGGGAGAAAATCTCATCCCTAACCGCCTCTGACCTAGTAAATAACTCTCCTATATCCCTATCATACCTCTTAAACAAATCAGGCGATAGCTCCTTCAATCGTACCATATGATCACGAATCAATTCCCCCTACATCTCAACTTGAGCTCCCAATTCGGTCAAAAATCCCTCAGTCTCAGCCGTAGCGGGTGAAGCTAAAGGCGATGGTACGGTCAGTGGTATCATGGGTGATGAAATAGGTAAAGGAACAATAGAAGGTGATGGAGAAATGGGAAGTGAACTAGACGACCACTCGGGTGAGGGTGATGTCTGAGCAGGTGGTGCTGGTGGTGGGTAAGTAGGATATCAATGTAAACTATACCGTCTTTCGGGTCTGTCCACGTGGTGAGTGTAGGCTGTCTAGATGCCGACAGCCTCTCTAGTCTCTCGGGCTCGGGTGCAGATCCAGAACCCTGTCATACCTCAAACGTACTGTATACATGATCCTCTTCTACTGCTAACTCTTGGCGCCCCAACGCCCCATACTCAAGTCCTAAAGGCGCGTTCACGGCAACCCCTACAATCAGAACTGCCCGCTGCTGACCCTTAGGTACAACCTCCTCTTCCTCCCCTAAACCAAGTCTATCACTCTCTACACTATGACCCTCGTTATCTAAACCATGACTCTCATCATCTAAACCATGACTCCCAACTCCCATACCGAGGCCCTCGACCCCCTCAGCAAGACCCTCCTCCCCTGCAGTAGGATCCTCATCCTTTGCAATATGACCCTCGTCTCCTTCGTCCTCGCTCACCCTGTCAGAATCCAAACTCTCCTCTATCTCCTCATCGTCCTCATTATCATCCTCTACTAACTCAGACGTACCCCGATAACGCTTACGTGAAGGAAGGTCTGGCGGTGACGAAGATGGCGAACTCTCGTAAGAGGACCTAAACCTCTTACGGAATATGGACTCAGACATAGCTGCCACCTCTGCCATACTGGCAGAGAGGCCTGGTGACATAGTCGGTGGGACACGCACGACCATACGCGCGATCCTACAGAGAACGGGAACCAAAGTGGGTATAGTATGGGTATGTGGGTGATCTGGTAAAAGTGGTGCGGCAGAATCCGATGATGTGGATCTCGCACTGGACGTGTCAAAACCCTCTGGCTCCTCAACATGACATGTGGGTGGTGTACTATCAGGGAGTGACTCAGGTGTCTCAGTCTCAATAGGGTCCTCAAAAGGTTCAGAGTTAGTGTCCGCCCCATCCAAATAAGCCTGCCTAATAATAGCCTCATAGGGATCATCAGGAAGTGGTATGGGCACTCAGAAGCTCTGAGCTCCGTCAGCCTGGGTGGAAATCTCTGGGTCAACAAACACTGGGGTAGAAATCCTGTGATAACACGACAAAAGGGTATAAGTATAAAATATTATTATCCAAATTATCAGCATCATTATGCTTACATATACAAATCATTACAACATTTGAAATTAGACGTTCGTAACCGTATATATACATATATATCCTTATATATATATATTAAATATATCAGGAAGAATACGAACAATGAATAAACACCGATCAGGTTCGATATCGAACATGCATAACTGGTCACCACATAAAGCACATAATTCGAAAAAGCATATTCTCAATTCACGTCGCTACCTGCGACTATCCATTAAAATTCTCAACGCAACACGCACTACACTAAGGCAGGCATGGCCAACATCAATCAATTAATCGTCGCTACCCGCGACAATTTTACTTACACTCTCAAGGCATCGCACACTACTACTACTAAGGCAGATGGCAATCCTAAAAATCAACATGATCTAAATCTCAACACTCACAAGTGTTCTCATCACTTTACATCCTATCATTTTCAGGTGGTCACATTACTTACACATCCCTTCCCTCCTCTAACATAACTTTAGAAAACTAACCCCATCATTTCATAGTCCTTTATGAATTAAGCATAGTTGATCAGGCTATGCGTAATTTAGGAAAATACCATGAACTGCGCGGGCTAGTTGATTTTCGCCATGTTCAAGGTTTTATTAAAAATAGACTTCACTTTTTTTGGTTATAATTACGCTTTTTATTTTATTTTATAAAAACCGGCATTCTCTATAACCTTGGCTCTTGATACCAATCTGTCACACCCCGTCAGTGGCAGAAACACGGGATGCGACGATATCATCCATCGCATAAGATACAAGATCATACACTTTATAATTTACAATAATGAAACTTGGGTTTACATAAATCTTACAAGTTAATACTTGACAAAATTACATAATCAAAACCCATATCGACCTAGTTCCCTTGGGTTACACCTTTGCTCTTCCAATACCATTCATATACCTTTGATTTGACACACCTAAAAATGATACTCAAAAATGTCAACAATAATGTTAGTGAGCTCGTAGGTTTGACCTTAAACCCAAAAGATGTGCCAATATTTCAACAGTGGACAACAATGCTATATGACAGTGAATATATATGCAAACAATCCAAGACATAACATCCCCGCTAGTCAATCACTATATGTTACTTACGCACCTAAAGGGCCTACCAACTGGAGCATTAAATTAGGGTAGGACCACATACAAAGTTAGGTAGGCGTACCCATCCGCTCCAATAATCACACAAATACTAGGTAGGTGTACCCATTCGATCCAAATAATCATGCAACACATAATATTTACATAGCAGTCATAAGCACATATCTTGTCCCAAAATAAAACCACATTTCACACAGATCAATTCAAAACATTTCAAACACATTTGAGTATCATTTTCCCCCAACGAAAAAACAGTAAAAAGTGGAGCTATGAGAACTCACCTCAATCAGCAATCAAAAGCAATCGCACAATCTCAAATAAGGCAAAGCACAAAGAATCTCTATGCAAGCGCACAGTTGTATCCCGCCACGACCAATATTGATCATTTTTATTAATACTCGACAAATTATCTTATTGTACAAGTGTTCGTCTTTACTCACTCAAAATCCTTATTTTTATCCCAAAATCCCATTTCAACTTCATATCATTCCAAACTCGTTATCTCATACCGTTAACTTATCATAAAAACCGCCATCTCATTACCAAGACCTTATCCCATTATCAAAACTTTATCTCATATTATGGTTGAGTGGTAATTACGCAAAAACGACTCAAAACACTTGGGCAAAGTGTGACATCAATACAATTCACTCAAGACACCTTCATTCATTAAATCGAAACAATCGACCAAATACTGTAGTTTCTAATTTTCACACAAAGATAGAACTGAAGAGAGAAACTAGAGAGAGAAAGTGGAAGGAAGAAACACATAGAAAACATACTAAATGTGCGTGTCAAATGATTCAACCAAAGCCCTCTCCATGTGTGGAGAGGGATTCTATATAAAGGATAAACCGGGCTTTCCATAGGCTTGCCATGGGATTTCTATGCTTTGGCCCGATTTGCTTACTATATATTACATGATATTGTCTAACTATTACAAAGGCTCGTGAGATCGATAATGATCGTCACTTTACTAAAAACTGAATTCCTAACAATCTCCCCCTAAAGGACGATCGTTGAGATCTTATAAATGATCAACACTTTATGTATTTTTAATAATCTCCCCCCAAGGGGTGATCATAGAGATCTCTCCTTGTGGCCTTGATCATTAATTGTTGAAGCTTCTTGTCTTGATCTTGAGTCTTTTTGTGTAATAGTTGATCTTTTGTCTTGTATCTTTATGTAGTGATCTTTGACTTTAAGCTTTAGCTTGATTCTTTAACTTGACTTGAATATGATCTTGAACTTCTTGAGATCATCAACCAAGCATAATCTCTTATCATCAACTTATGATCTTTTTCCATCTTGTAAACTTGTGACTTTTTGGACCAACATGCTCATACCTTTCTTGATTTGATAACTTGTAAGATTTAATGGTGTATCTTTTTTAAAGTTCTTTAACTTTAACACTTCATCGCTTCAAGAAGGACGTACGGTATCAGAGTAGCAGAAGTCATGAAACATGTACTTGAGCTTTAATGATGTCTTTATAAATGTCAGTCGAGTATGAGCATGCGGCTATGAATCTTTGAGTCAGCTAGAACCAGGTACCTCCTTGTCCACCTTTATGTGAATCTACAATAAAATAGTTAGCAATAAATCTGCGGGACGAATATGGCTTTGTCATTTGCCCGTGTTTGGTTGGAGTGACCTTCGAATCCATGAGGATTGACCTATGATCAAGTAGATTCAATTTAAGAAGAATCTCCTTAACAGGATTTCTAGCTAAAGTATTGTATCTTTCTAACACATATGTATTAGATTCATCGTACTCAGCATGTTCTCATTATCAGAACGCCTCAAAGCAGACAGCACGGTAAGAGTGAACTATCGAGTTACTATCTCACCGATTGAAATAAAAATTAACTTGAGAAAAATCCAATCGACGTGTCACTGCTAAAGTGTTTTTGCGACACATCGAGAGTTTTAAGCATTTCAAAATTCATCAATCGTCAATTCATACACTGGAACAAGTTTGATTCATATAGAATCGCACCATCATTTCTTCTAGTTTTCCACAAGCTTTGATTCATAAAGAAATCGCAAAAAGTCACCTACCATACTTTGTTGATGTGGCTCAAGCAGGATTTTCATCTTCACTTTGAATACTTAAATATCACTCGGATGTTCTAGCAAAATCACAAGGATAATGCGTAGGACTCTTAATATATATATATTGTTATTCACATTATGTGACTTAGCAAGCATAATTTTGACAAGTGTCCTAATGGATTTATAATGATCTCTTTTAGCTCTAGACTCAATAGTGCACTTTGTTTTAGTGATCGAGGCTAGAGCAGACTGCCACCTTTTCAATACCATCAACTCGAGTGGAAAGTTGATAGAAATGCTGTAATACTGTGATAAGTGAACAAAAACTTTAAGAGATTCTGAGTGCTAGGGAGGGTTTGCAGTGCATCACTGGGTCCATGATGTTAGTCTTCCCAATTAACAATCATCTTTAGGATTCTGACAGCAGATGTATTGACCCGGTTTCTGCCTAAGTGTAAGGAGGGCTTCTTTCTTTTCACCCTTTATCTTAACTTTTCTTTTTAATTCTTCAACCCCTTCAGCGCTTACCGAGACTTCATAACTAGTACCTTGTTGGGTTTGTTCCAGTACTAGCTCCATCTCAGTCGGCACTTTTCCCTTAATCTCACTTTACTCCTTTTTTCATACCTAAGGACTTCTACACTATCTAGTGGAATATCCCTGGGTAGATCCCTCCGGTTCTGGCTGGATCATGGGAATAGATACCTAAACTTAACCACCTTATAACTCTAATACAGTAATTTAAATGGTCGGTCTTTGGTACTTCCACATTTTAGCCAATCACGTAACCATTTGCTCCCCCTTCATATGTGCATCGATTAATCGAAAGAGTTTAGCACATATATGGGTTAGCGTACACTTGAGATCTTAAAAATCACATCTTTAGCCATATATTTTAATCACATTTTCTCCCCTTATCAAAAATATTAAATCTCTTGATATTTTGGATATCAATTGATTCAAATATAACTGCTTTTGGGGAAAAAATGTCCAATTATTAACAAGCTGTATTAGGAACATTTTTAATGCTCCCCCTCAAATTATGAGGGTATTGGTGTTTGAGTACGTTAATTTAAATTTTTTTGAATTTACTAAGAAATTCTTAAAAATTCGTACTCAAACATTATATATGCCTAATTTTTAAGTTTACACTACACATTTATATATTCACAAGATTATTATGAATGAGGTTTAACCTGAATGATAAGAACATCATATGATAAAATCATATGGTTCTTTTGTAGGAAATGACTCCTGCAACAATCAGTTCAGGACTCGTGCCAAACCCTCCTCCTTCAATACTATTTGTACCACCTTCAAGAACTGAATGGCATCTTTTATTTAAACCACTATTTGATGAATTACTCAACCCTCCATCAAGTGTTGATCGCCCAGCCCCTAAAGTCATTGCTCCAATTGCTAAAGTAGTAGCTCCAGAACCTGCTGTATCAACCAATTCACCTTCCTCAACAACTGTTAACCAAGATGCACCATCACCTAGTAACTCATAAATAACACCCAAAACTCAATCTCATGTCATTTATAACGATGTTGAAGACAAGAATCACGACTTGGATGTTGCACACATGAATGACGATCCATTCTTTGGCATTCCTATTCTAGAAAACGACTTTGAAGCATCTTCTTCTTCGGACGTTGTTCCCACCATTGTGCACACTGAGGCTCCTTATTTAGAACACGTTACCAAATGGACCAAGGATCATCCTTTAGACAACATCATCGGTGAACTCGAAAGACCTGTTTCCACAAGACTCCAACTCCATGAACAAGCCTTATTTTGTTACTATGATGCCTTTCTGACATCAGTTAAACCAAAGAACTATAAAGACGCATTAACTCAAGCATGTTGGATTGACGCAATGTAAGAGGAGCTGAATGAATTTGAATGTCTTAAAGTCTGGGAACTCGTTCCTCGTCCAGCTAAAGTGATGGTTATTACTTTAAAATGTATCTATAAGGTGAAACTTGATGAATTAAGAGGAATTATAAAGAACAAGGCTCGTTTGGTTGCTCGTGGTTACTGCCAAGAAGAGGGAATATATTTTGAGGAATCCTTTGCTCTAGTGGCTAGACTTGATGCTATTTGAATTTTCCTCGCATATGCTGCTCACATGAATATGATCGTCTACCAAATGGATGTTAAGACGTCATTCTTGAACGGTATTCTGCGCGAAGAAGTTTATGTCAGCCAACCAGACGGGTTTATGGATCAAGACAATCCTAATCATGTGTACAAGCTTAAGAAGGCTCTCTATGGGTTAAAACAAGCTCCTCGCGCAAGGTACAATCTATTGTTGAAGTTTCTACTCTCTTAGGAATTCTCTAAAGGAACCGTGGATCCCACTTTGTTCATCAGAAGACAAGGCAAAGATATTCTCCTGGTACAAATCTATGTTGATGATATAATGTTTGCGTCTACTAAACCTGAACTATGTGACCAATTTTCAAAAATAATGTGTTCAAAGTTTAAGATGTCGATGATGGATAAAATATCATTTTTTCTAGGACTACAGATTTTACAAAGTCCAAGAGGCATCTTTATAAACCAGTCTAAATATGCTCTAGAATCTTTGAAAAAATATGGTATGGAATCTAGTGACCCCGTGGATACTCCCATGGTGGAGAAATCCAAACTGGATGAAGATACACAAGGGAAAGCCGTTGACCCTACACACTATCGTGGAATGGTTGGCACCCTTATGTATCTCACAGCCAGTAGACCAGACCTTACATTTGTTGTATGCATGTGTGCCTGGTATCAGGCAAAGCCTACCGAAAAGCACTTACATGCTGTAAAAAGAATCTTTAAATACCTAAGAGGAACCGTTAATAGGGGACTCTGGTATCTAAAGGATTCCTCTATTGCTCTAACAGCTTATGTAGACGCTGATCACGCGGGTTGCCAAGATACTAGACGAAGTACATCTGGAAGTATGCAATTATTGGGAGACAGACTTGTTAGTTGGTCATCAAAAAGGCAGAAAAGCGCTGCGATATCCAGTACAGAAGCTGAATATATAGCCTTGTCTGGCTGTTGTGCTCAAGTCCTTTGGATGAGATCACAGCTTACCGACTATGGTCTTGGATTCAATAAAATTCCAATGTACTGTGATAACAAAAACGCCCTTATGCTGCAACAATGTTCAACATTCTCGATCAAAACATATTGACATCAGATCCCACTTCATAAAAGAGCAAGTTAAGAACGGAGTAGTAGAGCTTTACTTTGTCAATACGGAGTATCAGCTGGCAGACATCTTCACTAAAGCCCTTGGCAGAGAAAGAATTGAATTTCTTATCAACAAGCTGGGAATGCGAAGTTTTACGTCGGAGACCCTCAAACAATTGGCAGATGAAGTTGGTGGTACCTATTCAAATATCCTGTATATATATCAAAAACCAGAAAAACCAAAAAGATTTTTCATTTTCAGAAAACCTTTATAAAAACAAAATACAAAAATATAAAATCTTTAAAACCAAAGAAAAAATTAAAAAATGAGAAAAATATAAAAAGAGGTAATAATGGCATGTCTTCTGAAAATCAATAACATTTACGGTCTTAGAAATGTCATTCAATAATGATACGAGGCTGTAAATGAAGTTCGAACAGAAGTTCAAAAGTTTTCAAAACATGCCAAAAATGGCTTGCTATTATTTCAGATAGCAACCCGGTCATCATCTTAAAGGCAAGTATTTCAAAAAGAAAACTTGACCTCTCAACGGGAATTTATTCTCGGGCATGGTCCACTTTATGACCATGCAAAGGCTTGTGTTTACTTTACAACACAACCCGTGCTTTCTATATACCATAAGTGTATGTGTCAGTACGCTTATGTGTTAAAATAAGAGAAATCTTATATAATGGTGTTTGATTTTCAAAAATAAAACGTTAAGTCATCAGAAAATGCTTTTCAAAGACATTTAACTTCTCAAACAACGACTACAACTCTTTAAATAGAAAACAGGTCATTGTTTGAGGGGGAGAAAATGTCAAATATCTTCTTCAGAAAGTCATTTGATAAAAGGAATTAAGGTTTTTAAACAATAACGAAATATCATTTTTTAAGAAAAGTTAATTAAGTTTAGCTTATGTGTGCCTTAAATGTTATTTGTTTATGCCTTAGAGAGAATATGTGCAAATTTAAGTTGTTAGTTAAAACTACAGGGACTATTTGTGCCAATGTGTTAAATTAAAATGCCTAAATAAACTTATAAATGAAAAGTGTAAAGGATTTTAAAGTTGAGGGGGCATTTATGGATAAAACAAAATTTGTCTTATACAAAAACACCCCTTCCCCGTTTTTCACACACACAAACACAACACTTATACATTTTTTTCTCTCTAAAACATTCACTCGAATCGACAACTCCTCCAACTCGATTTCTTGTCAATTTCGTGCTTAAGGTACATCTAGCAAAACGTTCCCAACACCCTAAGTGACTTATTTCTCAATCCAATTAGTTTGAATCTCGTTTTTAATCTTTAAAACCCTAAAAATTGATTTAGGGTTCATAGAAATCAAAAGTGACTGAAATCTGAAATTGATTGAGGGTTTTTGTTCCTCTTAGGGTGGTGATGTTTCGTTCATAGCAGTTTTTGTTGAAGATAACATATGCGTATGATTTGCTTAATTTTGTATGTCAAAATTGTGTGTTTTTGAGTTTTAGTAGGAAAAGTTTGTGGGTTAGTGTAGGATGAGTGTTAAATGTATTATTGAATACGTGTGTGCTTTGATATCCATACCTTTTATGTTTGTTCTTGGGTTTGAATTGAATTTTAGGTGCTAAATGCTCGCTTGTGTTATCGTTTGTTGATTATGAGTTTGTAAAGATGCAAAAAATGTTTATGAGTCTGCTATGATACTATGTGAACAAATCTTGAAGTAATAACATGTTTGCAATTCACTTCAGTTCTCGAATCGGATTCGCAATTGGTAGTATAAACCGGACTCGTAGGTCCATAGGCTTAACCAGACTCGCAGGTCCATAGGTTTAACCGGACTCACAGTTTTTGTTTTGACCGAACTCGCAGTGGCCAGTTATGACCGAACTAGCAGTTTTCCTTAAGTGACCGGATTCACAGTTCTTAGTATTGACCGGACTCGCAGTCTTGACTATTGACCAAACTCGCAGTTATTGTTTAGACCAAATTCGCAGTTTTAGTAACAACCAAACTCGCAGTTCTTAGTATTGACCGGACTCGCAGTCTTGACTATTGACCAAACTCGCAGTTATTGTTTAGACCAAATTCGCAGTTTTAGTAACAACCAAACTCGCAGTTCTCAATATTGACCAGACTCGCAATACTTGTTTAAACCGAACTCGCAGTTTTAGTAATAACCGGACTCGCAGTTCTCAATATTGACCGGATTCGCAGTACACTTTCAATAATTAGATTCATATCTACATTTAAAGGAAACAAAAGACTTAATTCCATTAACACTTAAGATCTAATTAAGAGGTAACTTAAAACTTGTTTTAGGTAGCAAATTTAAAATTGGTTATCTTTGAAATCTAATCAAGTTAAAGTTGGCTTAACTAGTGGAACTAAAACAAGACCTAGGTAATCTAACTCCCTACTAGTTAGAATGAACTAGATTCCTAGACATTCTAATAATGTTACATATGTTCCTTAATCAACTAAGCCAAATTAAGTTCGCCCTTTCCATGATTAGTTCTCTAAATGTGTTGAATGCCTTAAGTGTCGTATCCTGAAGAGGTTTCTATAGTGTATTATATAACCTTGTTGATATATAAACTATATTGATTCATTCTTAACAGAATCATAAGTATTACAAAATAACAACAGCAAGCCCTTAACGATGCTCTTGTTCCAAGAGAACAACGTCTAAGGATTAGAAATTGCAACTATAGATTGAGCACTACATTCAAGCCCAAGGAACCCACTTTTCAAGTTGCTTTGGATGTTCTTTCTCTCACACTTTTTTATCAAGCCTTCTTGATCTCTGCAAGTGTTCCTGCCATCTACATGCATGAATTCTGGGCTACTGTTTCCTTTCATAAGCAATGCATCAAATTCAAGTTGAACAAAAAGAATCATTCTTTTGATCTGGAAACTTTCAGAGATATGCTCCAGATTTGCCCAAATCTTCATGGCCATAAATTTGTAGATCCTCCGTTTGAAGAGGAAATACTTGCTTTCATAAGAAAACTTGGTTACTCCGGATATATCAAGTCACTCTCTGATGTCAAGGTTGATACTCTACATCAACCTTGAAGAACATTTGGAACCATCATCAACAAATGTCTCAGTGGTAATGTAACTGGACTCGATCAAATTTGTATCTCTCGGGCTCAAATCATTTAGGGTATGTATTACCAGAAGAATGTTGACTATGTCTACCTTCTATGGGAAGACTTAGTTTATCAAATCAAAAATAAGGTGTCAAAGAAGAACAAAGACATGTACTATCCAAGATTCACCAAAGTCATTATCAACCACTTCATGTCAAAAGATCAATCAATTCCAAGAAGAAACAAGGTGGACTGGCACATGGCTAAAGATGACCCTATTCTCACCACAATGAGATTCATCCCCAAGCATGAAACAGTTCAAAGGTACGGTGTCATACTTCTTGATACTCTAACCAATCAAGCAATGAAGGAGTCAGAGGCGTACAAGACTTACTATGATTTTGCTACTAGAAAGGTGATTCCAAAACCAAAGTATGTATGGTGATCTACTAGGGAGAAAACTGATCAAGCCCCTAAAGCTTCTCCAGGTAAAAGAATCAAAGCTACAACTAAGGTGGCTAAATTAGGAAAGAAGAAGCTACCTGCTCAAGGATTTGAGACTCTATCAGAAATTGCATTATCTGAGGCTGACCAAATGAAACTTATCACCAAAAGAAGCAAGACACAATTCCACAGCTCTCACGCAAGTGGTTCAGGTGCAAATGAAGGAAGTGGTGTTTCACCAGGGGTTCCCAATGTACCTACATATGGCACTGAAGATGAGCAGATTTCTTGGAAGTCTAGTGATGAAGATGATGATGATGAAGTAAGCGTGAGTAAAAACGATGATGAAAATGTTGATAATGAAGATGATGATGATCAAGATAATGATAATGAACAGACTAAATCAAACAATGATGGTGATGACTTTGTCCATCCCAAATTCTCCACTCATGATGAAAAAGTAAGAAAAGATGAAGTAGATAAAGAAGAAGAATGTTCGGATCTAAGGGTTCATACACCTTCTCATTTTGAATCCACTGATGATGAAGCATATGATGAAGTAACACAAGGAGACAATGTTGAGGAAGAAAAGCTGGATGAAGAAAAGACAAATAAAGAGAAAGAAGAGAACAAAATGTACAATGACGTGAACATCAATTTGGAAGAAAAAGATACTAAAATGACAGATGCCTTATTAGCTAATGTTCAAGGTACTCAAGTCATAGAAGATACTCATGTGATAATAACCGATGTCACTCCTGAAGTTCAACAACAGAGTTCTTCTATATCATCAGGATTTATTTCCAAGATGCTCAACCCTAATCCAGATACAGGTATCGACTCCATACTCAATCCAAACATTGAGTCAACTTCTCTGGTAGATGTTCTAGTAACTACTAATGATGAGCAGGAGCTATGATCCAGGCTATTGATCGACAACTCAGGAACAGAAGGATAATGAGGAGCCTGGAAAAATTCGTTGGTGGGAGACTGTACGGGGGAGACCTACGGCTGTTGGAAAGGACCATATGATTTATCATATGTTGTTCTCATATCTCAGGTCAAACTTCATACATAATAAAAACTTGTGAATTTGTATATATGTAGTGTAGACTTAATGGTAATAATAAGGAGTGCTCGAGTACAAAATTTTCAAGAATTTCTTAGTAAATTCAAATTTTTTTAAATTATTATACTCAGCACTGTCTTATATACCCTCAAATATTGAGGGGGAGCATTAAAATGTTCCTAATAGATATTGTGTAACATGTTGTCCCCGAACATTTAAACAATTGATATCCAAAATATAAAGGGATTAATATTTTGGATAAGGGGAGAAAATGTGATTAAACTAAACCTAACTTGTACTGAAATGTGATCATATAAAATGGACTCAATGCACTCTACACTTAGCATGCACTACGATTAAGATGCACATGTTAAGGGGGAGCATTTAGTGATTATGAAAAACTCTCAAAGTGTAAATCTTTTGATATTTATATCAAACACTTTGATTGAACTTTTCAATGGTTTTGAAGGATTATGATGGAATACCCAAAAGACCGACCATGTACTTAAATTTATGGAGTTATAAGGTGGTTAGGCATAGGTATTCAAATCCCATGATCCAGCCAGAACTAAAGGCATCTACCCAGGGATATCCACTAGTTAGTGTAGAAGTCCTTAGGTATGATACAAAAGGAGTAAAAGTAAGAATAAGGGAATAGTGCCGACTGAGATGGAGCTAATATTGTAACAAACCTAACAAGGTATTAGTCATGAAGTCTCGGTAAGCGCTGAAGGGGTTGAAGAATGAAAAAGAATTGTAAGGATAAAGGGTGAAAAGAAAGAAGCCCTCCATACACTTAGCCAGAAACCGGGTCAATACATAAACTGTCAGACACACTAAGTTGTTGTCTGACATTGAAGATAGTCATAGACCAGTGACGCTATGCACAACCCTCCCTAGCCACTCAAGGTCTCTCAACAGATATCATCCATAAATCTCATTAGGACACTTGAAAAGGTGGTAGTCTGCTCCAGCCTCCGATCACTAAAACCAAAGTGTACTATTGAGTCTAGAGCCAAAAGAGATCATCCATAAATCTCATTAGGACACTTGTCAAAATTATGCTTGCTAAGTCACACAATGTGAATAACAAGATATATATTAAGAGTCCTACGCATTCTCCTTGTGATTTTGCCTGAACATCCGAGTGATATTTAAGTATTCATAGTGAAGATGGAAATCCTGCTTGAGCCAACATCAAACAAGCTCATGGTAGGTGACTTGTGCGATTCTATACGAATCAAGCTTGTGACAACTAGAAAGAAACGATGGTGCGATTCTATATGAATCAAACTTGTTCCAGGAAATGAATTGACGGTTGATGATGAATTTTTGAAATGATTAACACTCTCGATGTGTCACAAAAACACTTTAGCAAGTGACACGTCGATTGATTTTTCAAATCAATTTTTACTTTAATCGGTGAGATAGTAATTCGCTGGTTCACTCTTATCGTGTTGTCTGCTTTGAGTCATTCCGATAATGAGAACATGCTGAGTTTGATGAATCTAATAGATATGTGTTAGAAAGATTCGATACTTAAGCTGGAAATCCTGTCAATGAGATTCTTCTTAAATTGAATCTACCTGATCACAGGTCGATCCTCATAGATTCGAAGGTTACTCCAACCAAACACGAGCGAATGACAAAGCCATATTCGTCCCCTCGCTTTATTGCTAATTGTTTTAATGCAAGATACTTAAAGATGGAGGTGAAGGTACCTGATTCCAGCTGTCTCAAAGATTCATAACCACATGCTCATACCCGACCGACAAATATAAAGACATCATTAAAGCTCAAGTACATGTTTCAAGACTTCCGCTACTCTGATATCGTACATCTTTCTTGAAGTGACGAAGTATTAAAGTCAAAGAATTTCAAAGAAGTTTTCGTCACTCTGATACCGAACGTCTTTCTCAAAGTAACGAAGTGTTATAGTTAAAGAATTTCAAGAAAGATGTCTTATTCAAGCTTCCAAGACCAAGAAACAACAACAATATGAGCATGTTGATCTAAAGTCACAAGATCACAAGAAGGTAAATTATTACAAGATAATCAAATGATGATGCAAGATTTATGATCTCAGGAAGTTCAAAATCAAGTAATAAAGGCTCAAGATCACAAGACCAT
>BQNB010147357.1:0-16449 GCA_026074375.1 Tanacetum coccineum
GGACGTTGAAGCGGAAAGACACGGGAATTTGACAAGTAAAATGAAGAAGTTATGCTGACAAAACCTCACTGTGGCATAGTTACCACATTGAACTATGCCATAGTTCAAATGAAGATTCCAAGAAAGCTTAGAAGAAACTACGTCGTAGTTGCCCCGATTCAACTAGGTCGTAGTTATCAAAAGTACCAAAGATGTCAAGTCTAGTCACAACTACGGCGTAGTTGACCACTTTAACTATGCCATAGTTACACTTAGCCTACAAAAAGAAAGCATGAATCAGCATAACTACGACGTAGTTTATACCCTCAACTACGTCATAGTTGAGACGAATATTCTGAATATAGCCCTTATCTCAGCTCATTCGTATTATTTACTCAGAGGAGAGTTCTAGAGAACATCTAGGGCTTCCAAGGAGAAAGAAAATTTGGCTCATTCAATCACTAGTTCAAGGGAGAGATCACTTTACTTATTTATTGTATTAATCATTCATCAACAAACTTGTAAGACAATAATGTTTTCTCAATCCAAGAGTTCTTCCATTATTTCTTATGTATTCTGTAGCATGAGTGGCTAAGCACCTTAAGTGCTAGCCTTGTTATGATTTTGTTATGGTTATGATGCTAGATTCCTATTAAATAATCGTTTATAGGATATCTTAATTGCCTGTTACATGATCCCCAAGATTTGGTTGTATTGATGCTAGTGTAGATCCTGTTAGACCTTATAGTAATCTTACCTGTTAAATTAAGGGTTAACCGGGTACTAGGGATAGGTTGGCAACAGTCCATAGTGTAGGGATTGTTCATATCTCTGTCTACAATATGATAGGTACTTATGAATTTAGGGAAAACTCTTCAGGAGGGTTTTATCCAATATGTGGGATAATTAGGTATTAAACAGGTCATTAAGATAGTTAAAATTAATCACTGTATACTAGATGCTCACCCTTCGTGTACAACGGGGACCTGAGATCATAGGATACATAGGATAGGTTTCGGTGTTCAATCGAGCCTGTCGATATTAGAACCACCTCTAGCGATAAGTAAAAAAAAAAACATCCCCCTACAACTCCCCTCTAGCGATAAGTATAGGACTGCACTAGGGAAACTATCTTAACATATATCTTAACCATAGCAAAAGAATAACTGGGCTAGTACTCTTTTCTCCCTAATCAATTCTTGTAATTTTAATTTCGCATTTTATTTGCATATAATTCTGTCAAATTCATAATCAACCATTTTAAACTGTGACCAATTCAAATCAGAACTAAAACACTTAGCTCTTAGGACGACCTTGGATTTACCAATCCTGCACTACACACGATCGGTTTCTCTGCCCGTTAGTGCATTGTAGACCATAGGTAAACGACTTTTATAAATTTAAAACTTGTAAAATTAATTCAATAATTAATACGCATCAAGTTTTTGGCGCCGTTGCCGGGGATATTTTACAAGTTTAAAACTTATAAATTTAAACCACATGTCTATTCTAGGAATGTTTAATACTTTTATATATCAAATTCCTATATTTATTGCCTTATTTTATATAACTTTCATAGGAATCTGGTACTTAATTCGTTCATATTACAGGTTCAGGTAATTAAAGGTATTGGAATGAAAGGATGCAAGAGATTGCAAAAAATAGTACCAATACTATGTAATTTAGTAGAGGTACTAAATTTGACGGAAGGCTACTAAATCTCCACAAGAAGTGACTCCTAAGTCAAATGAAGAATAGTGTCACTGCTATATTATTTAGTAGGGATACTATATTTTTAAAGAGGTGAAACGCTGAATAAGATTGAAAAATATCAAGCTTTAGAAGAAAGTACGGCGTAGTTGGACCTTATAACTACGCCGTAGTTAATCATTGTTGGAGATGGTATTATGCTGACGTTACAACTACGACGTAGTTGAATCGTAGGAACTATTTACATGCCAAAGAAAGAAAGCCGCGTTGAAAAAACTACGGCGTAGTTGGAACTAATAACTATGTCGTAGCTAATTTTTGCTAAAGATGGAAATGCTGTATGGAAAGAACTACGGCGTAGTTTGACATATTAACTACGCCGTAGTTTTATCAAGTACAGGGACCAATGTTGCACAAATCTTATTAACTTTCATGGACTAAAGAATTTTCATCAAGAACGATGGAGGGCTAAACTCGCCAAACACCCAAAGTTATATTATAGTATAAATATTGAATGAATTATCATTCATTCGACATATTCTTTATCCCTTTTTATTACTGTTGACGAGGGAGAAGTAGGCAAACCCTTCGGGGTTTGTCACGGTATTCGACTAGAGGATTAAGAGCATTAATCTAGCACGATTTATAATCATACTTCAACTTTTTTTGGTCAATTTAATTTAATTATTTTGATTTATCGGATCTATCGATTTAATTTTTTGATGTTATATTATATATTATGCTTTATTATATTTTCTTCGGTGTTTAATTAATTAATTATACTTTCGTTTATTTATTTTTGATCTCACCGTCTGATCATTGTTTTACATGAATATTCTTATTGCATGTTGTATGATCCTTGAGTTTCGGTAGTGTTGAGAGCTAGTGTAGATCCTGTTAGACCTTATAGTAAGCTTACCTGTTGAATTAAAGGTTGACAAGGTACTAAGGATAGGTTGACAACTGTCCTTAGTGTAGGGATTGCTCTTATCACCACCTACAGTATGATAGATACTTATAAAATTCAGAAAACTCTTTTAGAGAGGGTTTATAGCCGATTATTAGTTATAGATAGGTCTTTATGATAGTTGGAGGTTAATCACTATAGCCTGGATACCATGCCTTCATGTCAACGAGGATTTAGGATCATAGGAAAGATTTGAATGCCAATTCGGGTCTGTCGATTTTAGAACCACCATATAAAATAAGAATTCAACATTGCACTTGAGATCACAATAATTGAACTCAGGTTAATTAGCTAATTAAATGCATTCATCTTTTTAGTTGTTTGTCACTTCCATTTTCTAGTTAAACGAATTTCACTTCCTCTTATTTATTTTCTTGCAAATTAATCTTCTAAACTGCTTTTAAAACGTGACAGCTTTTAAACTCAAATAATAGACCCTCCATCAGCTCTTGGGACGACCTCGGATTTAACAATTCTACACTACACATGATCGGGTTCTATGCTCGTTAGTGCATTGTAGACCATAGGTAAACGAGTTTTATAAATTTAAAACTTGTAATATTAATTCAACAATTAATACGCATCAAGTTTTTGGCACTGTTGCAGGGGAGCTAAATAGGTTTTGAGTTTGAGTTTTTGTATGTATTTTTTAAGGTAAAATAAATATATTAAAATGAGAAGTAATTATTTAATTTCTTGTTATTTATTATTTCCTTTTAAGAGCATAATCTACTGGTATCTCGTGTTTGATTTTCAGGAATCATGTAAATGGAGCCTGATATTAAGAACATGACTCTTAACGAGTACTTGAAGTATGAAGCTGAGAAGGAAATACAATTAAGGAGGAATGTTCGATCTAAAAGAAGGTCCAAAAAATATAAGATAGGCAAATTTTGACTATTTTCACCGGATAGAGATTAGTACTTTAGTGTCCGTATTAGTCAAGGCTTACCTCCTTTACACCCATGTTTCCAATCTTCTCAACCTTATATTGAGGATGGTTTAGTGTCTTCCAATAAGAGCGATGAAGTGGACATTGATAGCATGACATTAGCAGAATACGAATTATACATAACTAAGTAAGGTCTAAAGAAAGATCCACTAAATGATCACTCCTACAGTTTTACATCCAATTTTTATGATCAATCGCCAATAGAGCACACCCTAATCCCTTAACCTGATGAATGAAGAATTAACTTTGAAAGAAGTAATAAACAATTGGGCCAGAAAGGGATTTCGAAAACCTCATGAAATAAGAGGAATGCAAGGGGTGGAAGAGTGTGATGAAGGGGATTATATATGAAAACATTTGGGATATTATGAACGAGGATGAATAAAGGGCTTATGCAGTTACTCACACCTAGCCACATACTTACTTTGCTTAGAACCTGACCAAATGGTACAATCGTGTGTGCCACTACTTCCATCCCCTGATGAAGCGAAGGTTGTAAGGGACGAGGAACCAAATAATGATGATGATAGTATTTCTATACATGTTCCTGATGTAATGGACGACGTGATACAACCTTTGATCCCTCAAGTCATACACACCACACCACCTGACAAGGATTATGTAGCACCGGCTACTAAATCGATTTTGGATGAACTTTTGGAAGAATTCGGAGACAAGATCTTGAATGTTACCATGGTTGACAAGGAGGCAGATTGTAATCCTACTAAGGATATAAAGGAGCTTGAAAAACTTCTCGCTAAAGACCCCTAGTCATATTTTACAGAGATATAGGTGCATTTAGTTATCATAAAAACGAATAAAGAATCCAAGCCTTTTATTAATACTCGACCATTGAGTCCCTTATATGGAGTATTTAAATCGTATAAGTCATCAACCAACCTGTATGTTAGCCTTAAAATATTAAGTCAAACAAGAAATCACGGTCTTTATTGGGCTCGTTAGTTAATCTAATACTGTATGTGTATCGGGCTAAAGCTCAAAGCAAACCCATTGCCCATTCCAACGACCTAAGAAACCCACAGCGATCAAATCTAAGGTATAAATTCCCCTTCTCCAACACAAGGAAAAGTTTGGTTTGTTCTATGTGTATCGGGCTAAAGCTCAAAGCAAACCCGGGCTCATCCCACCTTAAGAAAACCCACAGCTCAAATCTAAGGGTATAAATACCCCTTCTCCACACAAGGAGAAGGGTTGGTTGTTCACTTGTAAGAAAAACACACACTTGAATAATCCATCATTCCTTTCTCTCTCTCTAAAACTTCTCCCTCCTATTTTCTTCTTATTTGATTAATGTAAACATGAAGTGAAATGATATTTTGGTACCTACAATTGGTATCAGTCTCCACGGGTAGGTTTAGTAGTTTCGTTGTGGAGTTTTAGAGCTTATTGGTTCGACTTATTGGCTTATTTTTCCATTCGGCTTATTTATTTTCTTAGTTTTAAAAAAACTTAAATCTATATCTTTTTATAAACTATTTTTGTTTAATGAAAAAAAAATCTAAGTACGCTAAATTTATAGAACGAAACTCTGCCCAAATTTAAATGCTACTGCGAAATAAGCAATCTGATCTTTCACTACGAAATATGTTTACTGGTTATGCGAAATAAGCAAAGTCCTAAGTGTGCAAAATATGCATTTAGAAGACAACGTGTAACAGATTAAGGGTAGTTTAAACATTTAAATTTTGGTTTTTCGGTTTCGAGTGTCGTTGTTTGCGGGTCTTCTAACGACTATCATTAGAATCGCGATCTCTTAATGATCATCGTAGTGTGCTTAGTTTTTGCTTAATCATTCCGAAATGAAAATACGATCACAAACTCAATGTCTTACGCTTTGAGGTTGAAGAAGACCATATATACGTTTTTGTTTCTTTCTTAAACTTTCATGCATACGTAAATTTTCAAAGAGTAATATAAGAAAGGTTCATAATGTTTTGAAAGGTTCAAAGAAATAGTTCAAAACAAAGGTTCAATTTTTTCAATATTTAAGATATTTTCAACACATTATCACCTTTAGCCCTTCATAAAAAAATCTTTTCATCATTAGTCCTTTCTTACAAAAAGTGTTGCATCAATAGTCGTGTTTGTACAAACCTTTAACGATAATTAACATTGACAACAAAGAACCCTTAACGACTTCGTAATTTCATTGTTTGTCCTTCGTTAACTCATCAAACAACCAAAGTACTCTCACAATAACACCGATTCATCGACAACAAACCACAACAACAACAATCACTTTACCTACTTAAGATCTTACAAATCATTTTCACTTTACAAAACGGTAAAATGGAAATGAACGATACTTTATCTTCGTGTTCGAATTCAGAAGAACAACAAATGCAACAAATACAAGACAAAGCAAAAAAAAGTTGCATGGTGTTTTTTTTAAATACTTCATTCACACCTCAAGCTTCTTTCAAACAACGACTTAAAAGGAACTCGAACCGAGTGTGGATTCAAACGGGCATTTGCAAAATTCTTTCGTCAAGATGTTCAGATTTTCACAGGCATAATATTCCTAAACATGGATCAACTAGAAAAGCAACTTGACAAAGACGAATTTCAAGAAATTGGATCCATGGCTGCTTTTAGAGTACTAGAGACATAGTGTCAAAAGTTCATCAAGTCACGGATTTCTCTGGATGATAAAGATGGTATAATGACACGCAAGTACTTTCTAGAATACACTCAACTCGAGGTTCAACAATTCCGTGATACACTAATCCAACACATGAAAAATGTTAAGAAGTCGATTGATAAAAAAGCACTGCATAAAAGAGAGTATGACAGCAGGGTGAATGAAAGACAGATGCAGATAACAGAGGAAAAGGTTGATACGAGTAAAGCATTGGATGCTAGTTTGGTTGACACAAAAAGCAGTAGGACAGAATCAGAAAAGCAGGATACAAGCAGCAGTTCAGGTAATGATACAGATGCTGATGATGCAGATATCAAACCCGTATATGATGAAGAGCCAATGGTTGAGGTACAATTGACTGCTGATAATAATGTATTTGCTATAGGACAATAGCATGCTGAGCAACCTGATTTCACTAATGAAGGAGAGGTTGACCAGAATGCTGAACAATGTCATAACATACGTCCTTTGCCTGCTAAATTAACCGATAACCAGATAACTGAACTCTTAAATCAATTTCTCGAGTCTAACAATATTTGTCTCAAAAGACTGTTTCCTAGTTTCAAAAAGTTTTTTCAAAACTAGAAGCACATTGTATTAATCTTTAACTACAATTGCAAAACAATGTTTTAAAATCAGGGCAACAAGGTCAATTTTTGAAAGAGAAAAGTAATGAAGCCAAAGTTAAACATGACATAGATGTAATTGAAACAATAAACATCAAATTGGAACATAAAGTGGCCAAATTACTTAAGGAAAATGAGACTTTAAAAAAGCATTACAAAGAACTATATGATTCTATCAAAACAACGAGAGCTAAGACTATAGATCAGACAACTTCTTTGATTACTACTAATGCTGTGTTCAAAGCTCAACTTTAGGAAAAGGGGTTTGCAATCGCAGCATTAAAAAATAAGTTAAGAAAATTAACAGGAAATAGTGTAAATACTAAATTTGCAAAACCATCAATCTTAGGGAACCGACTTTACAATCACTCAGAAACCAATCAGTTGTTAGACAGCCGACTGCGTTTAAATCTGAACGATCTACATCTACAAAACCACGGTTTGCCTCCCAAGTTGATGTGAATAACGATTTGTCAAAACCAGTCACTACACATTATTTTCCTAAGGAAAGAGAATTTACGTTTGCAAAACCTCATCACGTGACTGCATCTAGCGAATCTAGGAATAGTTCAAAGAACATGCCAAGATTTAGTTCAAATGGCATGGTTCATAATCACTATCTAGAGGAAGCTAAGAAAAAGACACACGAAAGAGGTAGGAAATCAAGACCTAGTGTGATGCCTTCTGCTAAATTACAAAGCACAACTAATGATTGCAAACCAAAACCTAGGAGCAATACTCAAACATCTAGTAATTGGCCTGCATCTAAGAGTAGTTGCGTAACGACAAAGACTGTGCCCATAGCATAACACTCTAGGAATACTAGAAATTTTTCTGGCTCCAAACTTTTTGTTTGCTCGACATGTCAGAAATGTGTCTTTAATGCAAATCATGATGCTTGTGTAACGAAATTCCTGAATGACGTCAACTCACGTGCTAAGGTACCATTCCATAAGATAACTAAAAGATACAAACCCGTAGAGCAAATAAGTATTGCAAAGAAACCAGAAAGACAGATCCCAACAGAACAAAGGTTTTCAATCAAAAAAACTTCTGTTGTGCATGAGAAAACAATGACTCCTAGATCTTATCTTAGGTGGAAACAGATGGGTAGAATTTTCAAAACTGTTGGTCTTAGGTGGGTTCCTACTAGAAAGATATTCACCTCTAGCACAACCACGGTTGACAGTGAGCCCCCACATGGTTCCAATACAAATATCACTAATCTTCATGAATGCATACAAACTCTTGATTCAAGTGCAGGTACATCCATAAGTGTTCAGGAGGAACAAAATCTTGATTTGAGTGAAGGGTACTCTTTTCAATCTAAAGAAAGAAACAATCAAGGCGTGCATAAAAGAAAATGTGATATCTGGGAGACCAAGGTTACATGGGATAGCTTTGATACAAGAGATATCTGCTAGACAAAAGTCCCAAGGGATTTGAAGTTTACTTACTTCTTGATTTTTATTTTATTTTATTTTATTTTAATTTTTGTATATAAAAATGAGTAGGTTTGCCCGCGCTCCGCTGCGGGACGGTTAGCAAACGTCATTTTGGGTTAGCCGTGAGCACCGTTAATTAGATATAATAATACACCAAGCCAATAGTAAACATATGCTCTTACATTACATGTTAAATTAGTCGATAAGTACTGAAACACAATAGCATATTACATCAAGTCTTTTGTTGTTTAAAAACAAAGAGCTTAATATTTAAAACAGTAGACAACAGTAAGAAAAATAGAATAAGATGTGCATATAGGACACATTATTAGAATAGTAACTAAGGCTGCGTCTCTTATACCTTGAACGTCATGCTCTGCACATTCATCCAGAACATGTCTTCTACCCGGCAGAGTAACTGGCGGTTGATATAAACCTGTGACAATGCCAGATTTAGGAAGCTGCTAAAAATCATATAATCTTGTGTCACTTTACAGTCCTGGTTTTAAGGTTTTTACACACATACAGTCAAATGAAATTGTCAAAACATGATAAAATGCCAATAATATTACCTTATGAAATGCACGTGGAGAAAACAATAAAGGAAAGGAAAACCATAATATTTATGGGTCAGTCTTCAGGTGGTCCATTGCAGATGGTTGCAACAGATGCAAAGCCTGTGAAGATCGTCGCAACTGTTGAAGAGTATTTTTTTCAAAATTGTATCTGCATGCAACAAACCATTTACCATTCTTTAGGATAAGTGAAGAATACTCACTAACAATATACCTTAAAATGATGAATATTAATTCCAGTGGGTATGAGGAATAAATACTTTATAAGGATTAGTATCCACGCCTTATATGTATCCAAAACTGGTCATCGCAACATGTACATTTGGTAGATAAAATTTAGGATATCTAATGATCCTGATCACGTTACGATGCGAGATTTAGAATAATATTGAAGATATTTTTTCATACGCAACATTGAAGTTAATATGTTATGGTTCGTTTTATCAGTTTATCAGGATGCTAATTTACTTCAGCATAGATGGAGTTTATACTTCTCTGTGGACAATGATGCCTATAGATTAGGGGTAAACACACACCAACTTTAAAAACTACAGCTAGCAAAAATTTGGTAAAAAAATTATGTCGATACTTATTTGTAACTTTCTATTTTCTATATTGGCATATAGTCCATTTAAATTTGTAACATTTTGTTCCATATACAGAGCCGATGACTATTTCAAGAGGGCTTCAATTGTTGAACCCAAGGACGCAGAAGCATTTAAGAAATACGCAAGTTTTTTGTGGCAATGTCGAAACGATTTGTGGGCTGCCAAAGAGACTTATTTAGAAGCGATTTCTGCTGATCCTAACAACTCTTTTTATGCGGCAAAATATGCACATTTTCTAAAGAGTACAGGTTGTGAAGATACTTGTTTCCCTTTTGATGCACTGAAAAATTAGTTTTCTAATATTTCTTAAATTTTCTCACCATAATGAGTGTATCAAACATGATTATATAAATTGTATAATTTTAGTATACAGTTAGCAAGTTATAGGATTTATAAAATACAAAAAAATCACGCATTTTGCTATACTTGACCTGTGCTGTATTAGGTTTATTTTTATTAGTCTAAACTTAACCCCAATCAATCCATTTATGAGTATCTGGGTAGAAATCGCAGTAAATGGGTCAGAATCACCACCTATTATGAAAGAAGATAATCCAAACACCCCCTTAAATTTGTGAAAACTCGATAGTAATCTCATTTAGCTATTTCAAAAGACTAACACTATTTTGCTTTTCTTAATTTGGGAGTTTAACTACTGGTTTTTCTATACAGCTAACCTTATCCTAAGAAAGTCTGTATTGATCATATATCTATTACGTAATTCCTACACAATTACAAATTTCCAAACGCCCTACATATGATTACATCTTACTATTACAAAGTAGGCTTACCTCAAGATCCTATCTTTGTCCAAAAGCTTGTAGCCCACCTTTTAGCTCAGCTTTCATCATCAACTTTTCAAATTATCATCTCCTGGTCCATGAGCCACTTCAACTTTCTTTTCATTGGAGTCAACTAAATACTGTAACTGTTTACAAATAAAAGCTTTTCAATGACATTGAAGTGCCAAAAGACAGAAGATAGTTACACAGCATATAAACATAAAGATAAAAACTACACATACATATATTCACCTTCGCAATCTGCATTAGCAGCTCCTTTCCTCTCTTATGCTCACCCGCCACATATGCACTTTCTCCTATTATCTCCCTAATCAAATCCAAGAACACAAATTACCATAAACTAAAGCTGTCATACTTACACTTTTTAAGCAAATACTCAGCTCCTCATGGATATCAATCCATAAAGCCCCATTCATAATATTAAACTGATAACCTTAATGTTGATTTACTACAAAAAAGCAATATTACTTTCGCAATCATCCTAACAACTCAGAAATAGTCTAGTCTAGAAATTTCCAAAATAAGCAAATCCGAACACCATTTACAGGGTACATCAACTTCTACACTATAAACTCTATACCAAAAACATTCGAAAAAATTATCTACAACGCTTTAGTTTAACCGTGATTATCTAAATTTCAATAAATCATGTCAGTAGATAAAAGCTATTATCAATTCACAATAGTTAGAGAGCAAGTACCGAAAGCACCCCTAAGTTGTGATGATGCCATGGAGGGTTGTGCATGTGTCCCCCATCCACATTCCTCTTGGTTAACGTAAGTGTTCATTCAATATAAAATCAAAATCAAAGAAATTTTATCCCCGATAAGCATCAATTACAATTAAACTTGTCAATTTTGTCACTATTTAGTAAACATTCTTACATACCGCCAAATATTGGGATCCAATCCCATAACATGGTAAGTTAGATTTGTCCAAAGTGCGGCTTCAACAAACAAAACATGAATATTGACAAACCAAGATGGAAGAGCATACACCCACGTGGGAAAGAACAAAAAATCCCGTTGCTTATAGAAAACAAGAAGCTTTGCGATTGTCATTGAAATCTCAGCCATCCCTTCGAACATGATCTTGGTGACACCAAAGAACAAAGCACCAACATATAGTCATCCTTCTTCAATCCTACGCCTATGCATCTTAGTTCGAAAGATACAACTGTTGGAGTATGCTCATGTCATAATAAATAATATACGGCTGGAAACATGTGACCCTATGGGGTCACACACATATACACTGAGGTGCCACTGTATATATCGTGTTTATTGTATTCAAGGTATATAAATAAACTACGTAACTCGGGATCAATATTGGGCTTATAATAACTAAGTAATGTACTTAGTTTATTGGATTGAGCAAACAAATGGCAAGCCCATTTGAGCCCACCATATGGCCGACCTAAGATGTAAAAGAAAAGAGAAGGAAAGCTCAAGGGGGTTAATGGTTAATTGGATCATGATAACTACTAATTGATTTAGTCATTAGGAGTTACAAATCAATTAACCACTTACCAATTTAATTGGATTTATGATAACTATTAATTGATTTAGTAATTATGAGTTACAAATCAATTAAATACCTACCAAGTTTTTCTCCTCTCTCTCTTCCTATAAAAGGGATGGCATAAACATAAGAGTTTTTTTTGTTTTCTTGATCTATTACTTTGATCCTTGTTCATTCAAGTATAATTCAAGGTTACGGGTTTAAGGACTAGCATCCAAGAGGTATACGATGAAGTGTATTGTGGGTATTCATAGAGGTGATCTACTTTGGTCACTTGATTTCTTAGATAGATCGTGTACAAGAGAAGGTTGTTCTTTGATTCTACCGATTACGCTGCAAAGGTAATAATTGTTGTTTTTATTTTGATTGATCATATGACTCTATGGATCCATTGTTTGGTGATTTATCTGCTGCGTTTAATTGTTAATAATATGTTATTTTATTGTATAATCACCTACAGTGGTATCACGAGCAATCATATGATCATCTTGTATGCGTAAAAATGGCTAAAATGGGTGTTTTTAATGAAATCAAAAGGATAATTTTAAAACAGCCCCTAGGGCTTATTTTTTGGAATTATTTCGACCCATATGGGGTCTTATGATCTGTTATTTTTGATCCCATAGCCATTTATTATGCATACTTTAATTGGTTTTGTTACTGGGTACGTGTAAAAGGGCCTAAATCGCGCGTTTTGGAACGATTCTTGAATCGGTTTTAAATCAGCCCTTTGGGCATTATTTTCTGAATTAATATGGTTGTTATAAGATCTTTAATACAGTACTAAGTGATCCTTAAGCCATTGGTTACACGTACAAATCGGGGTTTTAATTCTTTTCTTCGATTCTTTGGCTAACAATTTATTTCTAGTTAATTATTTTGTATCCATGGCAAATACATGCATGTTTGGCCATGGACTTAGCCAACACCTTGTTAATACATGATACTATGGTATTATTATGTTATGTATGTAAAGCCAATGAAAACCATGAGCACTTGTGAATTGATTCGCTAGTTATTGCATTTAATTTTAGTTTTTGGGTTTGCCATTGTTTCGGCTTCTTTTGTATGCTTTTAATTTTCATTGTAGCTATTGTTTGGGCATTTTACAGTAGTTAGATAATAGGATAAACGTATTCAATTATCAAATTATTGTAACCGTTGTTTGGATTCGAATGGCGCAAGAGTTAAAGGCATAAAGTCAAATTCGGAGCTGCTGGAGTGACCTCCACTAAAAATGGATTTCCCAGAGTTCTATAAGGAGTTAGAGGCTGAATTTTTTGGAGCAGGTGCAAAACTCATGGGGCTACAACTTCTTCAACTGTAGCTTAGATTGGGGAAGAATCCTTCTAGGAGTTTCAGACCCATGAAGTCAGCTGAAATTTTATGGCAGTTTTGGGCTTCAAGTTCATTTAGGGTTGCACTTGCTCATGATGGTTCTTAGAGCAAGTGAGAGGCCTCCTTATGGTTATGTGGTTAACCCTTAGTTGACTTCTTGGTTCTCGTGATGGATCAGGAGACCAAGCATAGGTTTTTCATCGGTTGAGGCTTTGCATACTTGTGGTTGTGTTTGTTTTGTTTGCTTTTATATATGTTTGGAATGTATATAACTTGCAAATGTTTTTATAAAACTAAAAATAAAACACAAACCTATTTTAGAAACTAAATCTTTGATTTAGTTTAAAGTTTAAATATGATTTGAAACTAAACACTTGTTTTTTTATATAAATAACACTAAATAAATGTTATGATTGTTATTTAATTTATGTATTGTTCAAACTAATATTTATTCCACCTAGGTTATATATTAGTCATGAAAATGAACAAATTGACACTCATAAATGATATAAAACAAGTATTAGACTTAAGTTAAAAATAGTTTTTTAACTTGTGCTACGAAAGATGAATGCATGCTTCCTCGCACACACTTTTTGATTGTATTTATCAAAAATAATACCCGCCAAATTTAAGTCATGCCGTCCAATTGGTTGAGAACACTTGCATTTACTTTTTACTCTGCGTGAGACGTAGGTGAACTGTAACCCAAGGTGATTATTCTCTGTGCGTGAGACCTAGATATATTCTCACATGTTCTCGCATTGGATGACTTAATCGAGTTAAGCAGGTGAGACTTTGGCTCGAGGCAAGGATGGGAATAAACATGCCAGCTCGACATTGTTTCTCTGGTTAAAAATTTCATGAGTCCCATATGGTCTAAGAACTGCATATGTTTTTGCAATTTGTGAACGTCACCTACCTATTGAATCTATCATTACTAGCAGATCAACTGATGTGATGGTGGAATCTCAATGAGGATCTTAGCCTTTCGTAAAATTAATTGTTTTATATAAACTTAGGTAGTTAATTTTAAAAGGATTAATTATCGAAAATACTAAAATTAAACTTTGTAACTTCTATTAATGACATTTATGCAACACAAACCGTTTCCTTATAAGAAAGAGAATTATTCCTATCCTTTCTACTTGTATGAGAAAGCTATAATAGGAAAGCTTGAATTTTCCAATTCTACTCAAACTCAAAGCACACTTACTCGAGAAATCATATTGTCTTGTCAAACGGTTAAGTACAGTTGCATATACTATTTGAATGACTAGAGAACATGTTTTCTATAGACACCAAATGATACATCTTGAAGCGTCAAGACATAGTATGAGTTTTAATAATTAGAAATAGAAATCTCAATAAATCATGAAAGAGAAAAGGAAATTAATAGCCTATTTTCTAGTAGTTTTCCTTAACTTAATTTTTTTCCTAAGATTCTACACACCCTTGAGGTAATGTAGAGGGAGGAATTGCATGCAAAACTTTCAAGTTAAAGAATGGCATTGATGGCTAGTCCATCATATATATAGTAGAACTTGATGCACTTCTTTGAATATCTAAGTACATGTTTACTAGTCCATGAGGCTCACATTAGAGATAATGTGCAAATATTCAAAGAGTAGAAAAGTAAATAAATTTCTACTTGCACTTCATTGGCATAGACACAAATTTAATGTTGTCTTATTCAGCGGGAGCAATGCATTTTACTACTGATATAGATGCACATGTAATGTTGTCTAAATTCAGTGGGAGCTATGAGCTTATCACCTTGTAAGTGACCCACTTTATTTCTAGCTGGTCTTGAAATAATACATTACTTTTCACATATGAAGCATCATAGTTTTATAAGAATCATTGCATATTATTCTATTAGATAACTTGTCGCTTTTCTGATGTCGTTGCCTAAAATGTTATCTATACAATGTTTATGCACGATTACTTATTAAACAATAAAGTTCTAGATATACTTGTAATACAAATGTGATTTAAGTATGACTTCAATCATATCATATCTTTGACATTGTCATATTATTCATACAAACAAACGGAAGCATGGTGGACTCATAACCCACTAGTCTCAGGATCATAACCTGACTCATAATATGCTTACTTGTTTGTATAAATGCTTGATGTTGTGTCGTGCACAAGTGGGAGAAATCTTAATTGTGTGCAAGGTACAACACATAACAATATGACTTATGGTTTTTCTTAACCGCATGGTAAGAAAGCTAATATTATCTAGGACTTATACACCTCGATGTATGTTGCCCTACTTAGAACTAGTGTCAAGAAATAATAAATACCTACTTTATCATATTCACTAAAAGGTTTAGCTAATATGATTGTGTCTTCTTGTAAAGACATCAATAAGAAGTATGTAATTAACTTGAAAAGATAGTTGAAGCCAAGAGTCGGCGTTCAATAATACTTTATTTAATATGCTTGTGACTTCTTGTAAAGACATGTACATAAAGTCCTTGAACTTCTCTAAGACTTCTATGTTATAACATGTAATTGGCTTGAATTTACTGTTAATGCCATTATGTTTGAACAAATTGGCAAGTATGTGAGAAAAAGGGTATTAGGTTATCTGAGGAATTGTGATATTGTCTCATAATCCCATTACTTACAAAATACCACATCGCTATGGTATGTCTAATGTGTAAAATCAAACTCTGTTGATATTGTTTGATTTTTGATAACTTTAGCTACCCTACCTCTAATCTTATCAAGGTTAACAAAAATTAAGTAAGCCACGTGTTTACTCAATATGGTTCCAACCAATAAGGTGACTAAGACACCATCAGGTTATGAAATGGGAAAAATCCCATTAAGTCTTAACTAAAGTTCTGAATTTGTTGAGATCATGTTAAGTGTGTCTTTGCAAACTAGAGTCAAGAACTGTCAGCATATATTATACCTCCTAAACGAGAACAATTTTATTGTTGCTCGACTTGATGCATTTTTGGAGAAAGTCTCCTCTTACAAGAAGCAAGTGGGAGCATCTGTTTTGGAGAAAGTCTCTTCTTACACAACCTTCTAAATGCACTAGCGAACGACATAATGAATGTTTAGATGTAGTCCATGAAAGAAAATTATTTTTGGAATTTGATTGATCTTTCACCAATAGGTAAGACTGATAGGTTAAATTGGTTCTTCTAGGAGAAGACTAATATGGACAAAATTATACACACATTTAAATGCATGCCTTATGATAAGGGTTTTACTTATACTCAAGTGATTGACTATAATTAAAG
>BQNB010147359.1:0-16448 GCA_026074375.1 Tanacetum coccineum
GGCCCCCATATAGCAGAGGCGGCCCCCAAAGCAATTATGGGACCGCCAGTCTGTTCACCAAGTTTTAAGAAATCTGTTTCTTTTCAAAAATCCATTTTGGGTCCTAGACCAAAACATATAATGGTAAACAACGTTAAAGTTCCAGTTGCTAGTGATAATGAAGTTAAACGATTTTACAAGCCATCGTTAAAACCCGGAGTTGGATTTTCAAAACCAAACTTTAGATCAAAAACTCCACCACCTAAAGGAGTCAATAATAATTATCCTTGTCCTAAGACACCGCAACCAAAAAGGAACGTTGGTCGACAAAACCAACCTCATGATTTTCCCGTAACTTGGAATAATTTCCAACGTCAAAGTTACATGCCATGGAAAATGTGTCTTCCATTTTAACATCCCAATCAATTGCATCAAATGTGTTGATAGAAATAATGCCTAAAAACATTATCAATATTTTTCACATCTTTACGTTTTGATAATCACAAAATATAAAAACGTTCAATGTAAAATTAAACGTAAACAAGTAATTAGTAGTAAATTTTCATTTCTAAAATTATATCACTACCAGGTATGAATAAATAAATGCTTAATGCATTTTATGATCAAAGGAAATTTTTATTCAACCTCACACTTCTATAAAATGTTGTAAACTTTTTTATAAACATAAAACATTTTCTACAATTAAAAGAAATGTTTTATTTAAAATACACACTTTGAAATTCAAATTTTCAGACCTAAAACGGCTAGAAAGTTCCAGAAAATTCTCCCTACACAAAAGGACAAAATGGGGAGCGCCCAGTCTAGGGCGGCCCCCTTAAATACACGGGCGGCTCCCTTAATTTTAAGGGGACCGCCCACCTATTTAAGGGGACCGCCCATAGACTGACGCTCCTCCAGTTTGTCCTATGAATACCGGACTTTCCCCCCACTATTTTCTCACCTTTTGCACTCATTCTTTCTGCTCAAAACAACCCACATATCTTCTCTAAAATCCTTTGATCATTTAATCATAAAGCTTTGTTTCCAAGTGATCCAATCTTAATTCCTCAAGTGCAAGAGAAGAACACTTCCATCATCAAGTGAAGAAGTATTACACCTTAGTGTGTATTGCAACCTTGTTGCATTCATATCATATATTTGTAAATCCTTGTAAATCTTGTAAAGTTGTGTAGTTGTTAGAGTCTTATTGTTGATTGTTGTAAGTGGTATTAGGATCTTGCCTAGATGTTAGTTAGGTGTGATTATAGTAGTGGCTTGGTGAAGTTGTGGTGTGAAGAAAACTAAGGTGTGAAGAAGTTGTGTAGTCGTGATCAAGTCGTGAAGCTAAGTTGTGTAGTGAAGTTGTGAAGTTGTGATAGATTGGTTCTAGCTAAGATTAGAACTCGACACATACTTGGTGTCGTAAATCGGTGTAAGCAACATTGTGTACGATTTTTCTCGAAGTCATAAGAGAGGCTTGTTTGAACATAGTGAAAAAACTCTCGAGTTTAGGTGGATCGGATGGAGTCGGAGTAGGGCGACGATGTTGCTTCGTTACCGAACCACTATAAAATCTTCGCGTTGTGGTTTGATTGTTCTTACTCTTATCTCTTGTCTTGCATTATTTTCTCATACTATCTTATTAATTGTTTCGATAAGTATATTATTTATATTGTGCAAGTGTTGAATTCACATAAAGTCGAATTTAGAACTTTTACAAACACTTTAAAACCTTAAATTAAAAAGCGGTAAATTATTCAACCCCCCTTCTAGTTTTTCACAATTGGTATCAAGAGCCACGTTAAACAAGAATTTTAAAATAAATTATATTTTAAAACTTGAATCGATCTATGGAATCGAAAAAATATTTAGAAGGGCAATCTATGCAAAGACCACCACTATTTGAAAGTGATGGATTTATTTATTGGAAAAATAGATTCGAAATTTATGTGAAGTCAAAAGATCTAGATCTTTGGCATGTTATTACCGATGGTGATTTTTCTCCTATTTAAAATAACCCCGAAACTAAAAAAGATGAAGTTATACCTTTTTATAAACAAAACGATGATCTTAAAAAGAAACTTACAAAAAATAATGAAGCTAAAATGGTAATTTATAATGCTTTGCCACGTAAAGAATACGAAAGAATTTTTATATGTCAAACCGTAAAAGAAATTTGGGATACTTTATTAATCACTCATCAAGGTAATAATCAAGTCGAAGCTAACAAAATAGATCTTCTTGTTCAACAATATGAACAATTTACGATTCCGAAAGAGGAATCAATAGATAATACATTTGCTAAATATTAACAACAATTTATTACTCAGTCTACAAAGCACTTGATTGAAGGTTATTTCTATGCAAGAATTGTATTAGGAAGTTTCTTAAGGCATTACATCCAAAATGGTGCACAAAAGTCACGGCGATTGAAGAATCAAAGAATCAACAACCTACCACTCTTGTTGACGAACTTAATGAAAACTTCAAAGTTTATAAAGAAGTAATAAGAAAGATTCGAAACGGTCAAAGGCAAGAAAGAACAAAGTAGTAGTCTCTTCATTAAAGGTGAAAAGAGGAAGAAAGTGATGAAGAAGATCAGCTCCGATAATGAAGACAAGAGTAGCTAGGGCGTAAAGGGAACTACAAGGAAATTCTTTCAAGAGACAGGAAGAATTTGGTACGACAAAAACACGAGGCGATAGAAAACCACATGCTAAAGAAGTAGAAATGATGGATATGGTAAAAGTGAAAGAAAGATATTTAGAATGTGGAGATCCAAATCACCTCATTGGAGAAATGTTCAAAAGCCGCCAAAGAACACGATCAAGAGCATTTATTGGAGGACCATGGAGCGGACAAGGAGAAGATAAGTGGAAATGACTAAAGAAGAAAATTTCTTGTAGCTCAAGCGCCCCGAGAAATATCCTAGGAATAAACTTGGAACCCGATGAGTGGATTAAAGATAGTGGATGCTCAAAAATGTCCAAAACTATCAAAATCAAAAGGCGTTTGTTAGAGGATCTTGGAGTGATAGCGACGAAGATGAAGAGGAAAAGACAAAGGACAAAAAGTGCCTTATGGCTAAAGCTTCTAATGAGGTACTTTCCGAAACCGAATACTTTAGTGATGACCGATCATCATTAGAAGAAAATGACTTAGATAGTGAATATAGTAGACTATGCAAAATAGGACTAAAAGTCATGGCTAAAAATAAAACTCTAAAACAAGCTAAATTAAAATTAGAGAATGAGCACTAGAATTAAAAGATAAATTATCTAGGTTAGAAAAAGGTAATGAAGTAAATGAAGAATGCAAATTATGTCAAGACCTTAAGTTTGAAAATGAGAAGCTTAGAAAAGAAATATCTAGGCTAAATCAATTTAATGATAGTAGTCACCCTCTTAAGAAAATAATAAGTTCTAAAAACCTTCCGGAGATAAATCCGGTTTAGGATTTAATTTTACCAAAGGGTCACCTAGCGAAACCAAACAAGTAAATTTTGTAAGAGCTCAAGAAGTCGAGTCAAAAGAAAAATTGATAGAATCAAACCCAAACTCAAAACCAAAATTTATACTTATAAACAATACTAGAATTCCCTATTAGCAAGAAGTGATTAGAGGTAAAACGTTTTTAGCAAACCTTCCTTAAAAGCCAGAGTCGGATTTACTAAACCCACAATGAGGTCTAAAACACCTCCTCGCGAAGAAGAAAGAGAAAATCTTTCATATCCTCGTATCCAAAACCCCTCATCTCTAGAGAGACCAAATGTAGACCAAATTACTCTAACACTAATCACACAAGTGAATCATCCACTACCAATCAAGCTTTACTCAATATAAAGTTCGAATGTTCATCCGTTGCAGGTATTCGAATCAAATGCAAAACATGTTCTGGGGAAACAATAACTTCGTACCCTGAAAGCGAGAGGGACCAAATGGCTAAATCATCCTATCTTCTCAAGGTTATAATCATCTACAGAGCATCCTTTGGGCTTTCGTCAAACAAATAAAGGAACGCATATAGGATTTGTCGGCATAAATCCTCAGACCTTAAGAAAGCGTTCGCTACCTTGAAGATTTAAAGTAATTTTCTCTTGAAGTCCAAGTAACGTCTCACGCTCACAATGACTGTAAATATTAGATTGGTATATGATATACACATAATATTAGTGATAGTTAGGAAATGTGGTAGTCACTAGAAATGTCATTTGTTGGCTTTCTAGTTCTTAAAAGAATTTGTTCAATTTGAACCCATTCTTTTCACATGGATTATCTAATGAACCTACTATAAAATAGGAAATCTTCCTATGGCCACAACTCACGTAGATAAGAAAAATGAAATAGTGGATAATAAATTAACATAGAAGTAAGATATAGGTTTTAGTGGCATCGGAAAAGTCTTAATCCACTATGAATGAAACAACAATCCCTTCCACCATCACGCTTACGCCTCAACTACGGCTATTTCAACATCGCCATGTTGAAATGTCTTTACTTTTACTTACACATCCATTCCAATCTCTCATCCTCCACAATATCCACTCATCCCGTAGAAAACGTTATTGGTAATCTAAATCAAAGAACTCTTAGGTCACAAGCTCAAGACAAAAGCAATTTCTTTTTCTTTATTTTAACAATAAAACCGAGAAAATAAACATGAAGATGGCATTAAAAGTAAAAGTAATAATGGTCATGCAAGAAGGAACTAAACTAATTTAAAACAAATAATGTTTGGAAAACAGTCCAAAATAACCCTCATGGATATAGACCATATAGGAACCAAAGATGGGTATATAGGAATAAACCCGATGAAAATGGGGTCATAACTAGAAACAAAACTAGGTTAGTAGCCCAAGATTATAATCAACAAGAAGGAATTGATTATGACGAAACTAAGCACCCCCGTAGCTAGACCTAGGAGGTCCATAATAATACTTTAAGCTTAATTACTCCATGGGAATGGTAGATAACACACTCTTCACTAAAAAGAAAGACTCCAATCTCATTATTGTCCAAATATATGTTGATGACATTATATTCGGATCAACTTGTCAAGAAATGTGTGATGACTTTGCCAAGATCATGCATGATGAGTTTGAAATGAGTATGATGGGGGAACTAAATTTTTTCTTAGGATTACAAATAAAACAATTAGATGATGGAATATTTTTTAATCAATCAAAATATATTAAGGAAATGCTTAAGAAATTTGGACTAGAAGACTCTAAGCCAATAAAAACCCCTATGTCTACGGAAACCAAACTCACGAGAGACGAAGAAGGTGAGTCCGTAGATAATACCAAATATAGAGGCATGATAGGTAGTTTATTATACTTAACGGCAAGTAGACCCGATATCATGTTTAGTGTTTGCCTTTGTGCACGCTTTCAAGAGGATCCCAAAACCTCTCACCTAGAAGCGGTTAAACGTATCTTCCGATACATTAAAGGCACTACGCATTTAGGATTATGGTATCCTAAGGGATCCGGCATAGAAACAATAGTGTATGCGGATTCGGATCATGCGGGAGATTACGTAGATCGCAAGAGCACTAGTGGTGTTTGCACGTTTATGGGATGTTGCCTAACATCTTGGTTTTCGAAGAAGCAAACCGCTCTTGCCATCTCCACAACCGAAGCGGAATATGTAAGCGCCGGAAAGGCATGTCAACAAGCTCTATGGATGAAACAAGCTCTCATAGACTATGGCGTTAGGTTAGACGACATTCCAATAATGTGTGATAACAAAGGGGCTATAGACTTAAGTAAGAATCCCGTTCAACACTCACGAACAAAACACATTGAAATTCGTCATCACTTCCTTCGCGATAATGTTCAAAAAGGGAATATCTCTATAGAAAAGGTCTCATCGGAAGACAACATAGCCGATATTCTAACTAAACCACTTAAACGTGAGCCATTTAACTACTTACGTCTAGGTCTAGGAATGATGGAACAAATTGATTAAGTTTTCGGCATAATAAAGAAATGATAATCATCAATAAATTGTTTGTCAAAAATCTAAAAAAAAATTCTCAACAGGTGGCGGCCCCCTTAATTCATAAAGGGCGGCCCCCTTAATTTTAAGGGGACCACCCACCTGACTGACTAATTTTTTTTTCTGTGTCTAGGTTTCTATTTTACACAAAAACACAAGATTGGGAAAAGTCCATAAGCAAACTTTTACAAATTCTTCTATCTAAATGCATATCTCATTATACATATACACAATAGTCCCAATCTATTATTTTCTAAAAAGTCCTTCTCACAACTAGGAGCACATAAAAATCAATTTTCATATATTGTTGAGATATGCTAAAAACATTTTTCACATATGCATAATGTTCTCTTACTTGTTGTCAAAAGTATATAATCTAATATATATTTTTTCAACAATCTTGATTGAGCAAAATTAAATCAAGGAGTACTTGGATTATTTCTTAGGTTTTACATGTCTTAGTGTCAAAATAATCGCTACTCCACATTTGTCGTACTTAGGCACACACTAGTATTTGCACAAAAGTTCGGTTCGTTTTAAACTTAACCCCCTTGACAAGAAAAATTCTTTGTGCATTATATTTAGTCACTATTTTATATGCTCTTCACTCTTTTGATCTTCAATTCATATATGATTATATGCCAAAATTATGTGAAATAGTTTTATCCTACAACTTGTCATATATGTAGAATGTTGAATGCTTGCTTGCTATGTGCTAAAAAAATCTTAATTGCCATAAAAGGATGGACTTGCTGCAAATTAACCATCAAAACAGAAACCCTCACACAATATTTTAAGAAAAATCAATTTTTGGAAAATCTGGGAAATGGCAGTAGGCGGCCCTCTTAATTCAGAAAGGGCGGCCCCCTTAATTTTAAGGGGACCGACCCCTAATTAAGGGGACCGGCCTAGTATGACACGGGTAAAACAATATTTTTCTTCCTTTTTGACCAAATACCCTCTAGACTTAGCTATTGTTTCCCTAAATTCACAAACATTTCTTGGATTTGATTCTTTAAATGTTTATTTTTCCGAATTTAAACATTTCCTCCTCTATAAATACATCATCAACCATCATCATCACAATCATCCTCACCAATGACATCTCCTAAAAAACCCACATCCAAACCATCAAGGGTAGCCAAAATGAGTGTGAAACCCATTTGGAGGATGAAACCAAACCTTTGCAAGACATCTAATGTGCTCAATGCAAATTCACCTACACCAATGCCAAAACCACTCACTACTGATCATGAAAACAATCACCCCAATCAAGCATTACAAAATCTTTACATCAAGGACACTACCACATCATCACAAGTTGTCTCACATCCTCCACTTCCCATCTCACATGTTGCTCACACTCAAGCTCCACCTCAAAGTGACAACCAAACAAAACACACACCACCTCTATCTCCAAGTAGAGAAAGCCTAGTTGATGACATTAATCAACTACAAGACCTATCAAACCTCTTAGCCATGCATCTCTCTCAACAATAAAAAAACATTCACTCATCACCTTACTCTCCAAACCTACCACACACCCTCAACATTAACCAAGTTGAAACCCATGTTGGGTATTGCCCTTGTTGCATCTTCACCCAAAAATAATTCCTTGTTTTAAGTGAGGATATCAATTGGATTAAATTCCTCCTCACTCAACCTCATCCACCACCTAGAGTTCAAAGAGATTATCCCTCCACAACCGCCTCCGCTCTAAACTCTCCAACCAACTAATCTCGTAACTTGCCTCCAAATAATCGTCAAACCCTTTTGTGTCGCAAGCAAGTCAAAATTCCTTCTATGGCTATAAGTACGAAAATAGGGTTTATGATTTACACCTTAATAAGTTTACAATTGAAAAGGTGTAATTAACATGTTAACTTGTTACCATTGGACTCACTGTAGACAAAACATGATCTAATGGACTTTATATATGTATGACATAAGATATAAATGTTGTAAAGTAGTTGTAACAAGGTGTTGAAGCATAATGGTACAAAAATAAAGCTTAAAACGTGTTTTAATAACAAACTTCAAACTTGCTGTTTTGGTTCGAATTTGTTAACATCCATGTTAGTTTTTATAAAGATAGTACATCTCATAAGGATTCCAAAATGATAAGAAACTCGAAAAACAGATTAATAACGAAGAAGATACACTAGTTACGAGTTTACGACGCTAAATACTTTATAAAACAAATTTTATAAAAATTACTATTCATGGCAGTAACTTATACCTTTTAAACATCAATAATAGATCAAACTTTCAAATTACGAGAACGTGTTTGAAAGAATCGCTAAAAACGGAGCTATAATGAATAAGATACAACTAAAACGGGTTTTACGTTAATTAAAAGTATAAAAATAATTTTATAGCTGTTATGAACAGTAAAAACACTATTCAACCAAACAAAAAGAATCTCAAAAACTTAAAAAAGTGAATTTTAATGCTCACATTCGTCTTAATACGAAAGCGTGGGCGTAAGAAACGCGAGAAACGGACTTAAAACGACAAAGTTATGTCATTTTTGCTAAAGGCGTAATTATAAACGTTTTTACTTTATAAATACGATTTCACTTAAACGAATAGATGGTGATATAGCTATATAGAAATATATATGTTATTAGTTATCAAAGTGCTATATTACTAGGGAATTTCATAACGAGGCTTCTTCGGATGGTGTATTGAGAGTTTGTTGGATTTTACGATTTACAAGTGTCCAAACCCTCGTACGTCATGTCATGACCTTACTTAATTATGATAGCTCGAAAAACGATAGTACGATAATAATTATATAGGAATATATAGTGGTAGTTGTGTAGACACAACTTGGAATACGAATTTGACCTAATAACTAGTGCATTCGGGTTGCGTTAGCGTGACGCGTTTTCCCCATTTGGGATATTTTTATTAGTACAATTTACCACTATAGGTGAGTCATAGCCCCATGTTTTACAATTATTGATTTACAAGTTTTTTGGGTTGAGAAACATATGCATGTTTTACAAATTAGACACAAATATACATTTTATCATGAGTACGTTTTTTCCTAAGTAGCGATAAACCCATTATGCCCATGAATCATGAACTGGCAATTACTGGAATGTGAGCGTGATGATTAAAGATAATCTATTGGGATTAGACCTCACCCGTTCGGAGTGACTAGCTACACTCGGAAACGAACGTATATCTGCCGGGGGATTTTGATTTTAACGGGTTGAACATCATCACGGGCAAATGTAGGCAATATTTTATATATTTATTCATTTATGTCGAGCTTCGTGTCATAACCTTAGAAAACGTAATTAACATTTTGTGATAGTCTGCAACTGTTGCATTATCACGCGGGGAAAGTCTGTGCGGTCATCAATATACATTTACCTAAACAAATGAAATTCACCAAATTTATGTTGACATTTTAAATGCAAATGTTTTTTCAGGAGATCATTAAGACACGAAGGTTGGGGCGAAGGATACATTGGTGGTTATATGTGATTCTTGCATAAAGATTTAGTCGCATTACATTTTTGTATATCTGGTTATGGGCTGAAATCTTTATAATAATAAACAGAAACAAGTAAAAGCTCAGCTTTTGAACACATACTTTTATTAAATCTGCTAAAAATCTTAATTGCCATAAAAGGATGGACTTGCTGCAAATTAACCACCAAGACAGAAACCCTCACACAAAATTTTGAGAAAAATCAAAATTTGGAAAATCTAGGAAATGCTAGTAGGCAGCCCCCTTAATTCATAAAGGGCGGGGCCCTTAATTTTAAGGGGATCGGCCTCTAATTAAAGGGACCGGCCTAGGCTAACACGGGTAAAATAGTATTTTTTTTTTCTTTTTTACCAAATACCCTCTAGACTTAGCTACCATTTCCCTAAATTTACAAACATTTCTTGGATTTGAACCTTTGAATGTCCATTCTTCCTAATTTAAACCTTTCGTCCACTATAAATACATTCTCATTCATCTTCATCACAATCATCCTCACCAATGACATCTCCTAACAAACCTACATCCAAACCATCAAGGGTAGCCAAAATGAGTGTGAAACCCATTTGGAGGAAGAAACCAAGCATTTGCATCACCTCAAATGTGCTCAACACAACTTCACCAATACCAAAACCACTAACTCCTCATCATGAACCATGTCAAGAAAACAATCACCCCAATCAAACATTACCAAATCATTGCATTAAGGACACTTTCACATCACTATAAGTTGTCTCACACCCTCCATTCCCCATCTCACCCTTCAATTCACATGCTACTCACACTCAAGCTCCATCTCAAAATGACAACCAATCTTTTTACATTAAGGACACTCCCACATCACAACAAGGTATCTCACGTCCTCCATGTAGTATACAAGAGATCATAACACAAGTAATGGATGATGGGTTGGCTAATTTTTCTTAGAGAGAAAATGTCTATTTAGAGAGAAAGTGCAAGTGATATTTTTCATGAAATGAAACAACCAACCCCTTCCCATGTGTGGGAAGGGGTATATATACAAATGATTCTTTCTGACTACGAGCTATGCTATACTAAAGATACACGGGGGTGACCGAGTCTTTTTCATAATCCTAACAATCTCCCCCTAAGGGAGGTCACCCCAGAAAATACATTCAGAATTCTAGCATTCTACATCATTAACCTTCTGACTGTAGCTCGAAGTCTTTGATTCTTCAATCTTTGATGTCTTTGTACATTGTAGTGAACTTTGAGACTCGTCTCTTAGGCTTGTGCGATCTTTGAGTTTTCCTTGAGATCATCTTTCATCTTTAATCTCTTGATCATCCTTGTTAAGTAGCATTGCCTTCATGTGATTTTGTGACATTCGGACCCACATGCTCACACTTTTCTTGATCATGATATTACTTCTCAGAGTTGCGGAAGCTGTGTTGTAGGTCATTCAGTTGTCATGATGTCTTTACTTGGAAGCATTAAGAGTGAGCATTGGGTGGTGAATCGACTCTACTAGAACGAAGTGTCTCCATCTCCATTTTTGCTTGAACCTGTAATAAAACAGTTAGCAATAAAGCTTGTGGGCGAATATGGCTTTGTCATTCGCCCGAGTCTGGTTGGATTAACCTCCTGATCCGTGAGGACCGACCTGTGATCAGGTAGATTCATCTTAAGACGACTCCCCTTGACAGGATTTCCAGTATAAGTATCAGATCATCTGATGTGTAACCAACAGAATCTCCATACTTGTCTGTTCTCTGTATCGGAACGTCTCAAAGCAGACAGCACGATAAGAGTGAATCGGTTAGTTACTATCTTACCGATTAAAGATAAAAAAATTGATTTGAAAATAAATCGACGTGTTACTTGAGAAAGAATTTTTGTGACACATCGATAGAGTTTTATTTCACAAAATCAAATTTTATCATAAATACATTTGTTTTAAAAGGTATACACAGTCAATATGCTCGAAAATCATTTGTTGAGCACATCGAGAGGTTTTCCAAACCGATCCGTCAATTCACATTCTGGAACAAGTTTGATTCTCAAGGAATCGCACCATCGTTGCTTTCCATTTGTCACACGCTTAATCCATAGTGGATCTCACATGTCACCTACCAAGAGCTTGTTTGATGTTGGCTCTAGAAGGATTTCCATCTTCATCGTGAGTACTTTTGTATCACTCGGATGGTCTGGCAATACCACGAGGATAATGCGAAGGACTCTTAAAATCTTTACTTGTTGTCACAGTGTGTGAGAAACAAGCACATTATGGATAAGTGTCCTAGCGAGACTTTTGGATGATCTCAAGGCTCTAGACTCAATAGTGCATTTTTGGTTTTAGTGGTCGGAGGCTGGAGCGGACTGCCACCTTTTCAATATCGACTAACTCGGAGTGAGTGAGACGATAGAATTGTATTGATCTCCGTGAGAAATGAAACAAGAATCCTTTGAGGGATCTTGAGTAGCTAGGGAGGGTTGTGCAGCGTATCACTGGGTCCATGATACTTGTCTTCAATGTCAGCAATCAACCTTGTGATTCTGACAGCATATGTATTGACCCGGTTTCTGCCTAATGTTTAAGGAGGGCTGCTTTCTTTTCACCCTTTATCTTAACATTTCTTTTTCATTCTTCAACCCCTTCAGTGCTTACCGAGACTTCATTACTAGAACCTTGTTGGGTTTATTCTAGTACTAGCTCCATCTCAGTCCTTACTTTTCCCTTATTCTCACATTACTCCTTTTATAAGCATACCTAAGGACTTCTACACTAACTAGTGGATTGTCCCTGGGTAGATCCCTCCGGTTCTGGCTGGATCGTGGGAACGAGTACCTAACCATACCATCCTTATAACTTCGATAAAGTAAATACGGGGTCGGTCTTTTGGTACTGTTCTCTTCGCCATCCTATACCATTCGCTCCCCCTTAATATGTGCATCGATATTCAAAAAAGTTAAGCACATATGGAGGAGCCTACACTTGAGTTTAAAAGATCACATTTTATATCAGATTTTCATAATTAAATCACATTTTTTCCCCCGAGCAAAAATTTCAAATCCGTTGAGATTTTGGGTCTCAATTGATTTAAGTTAGGGAAATTTGGAAGAAAGTGTGTCAGGTTTATAAAATCCGAATGTGAAACATATAGTTACTTAATATACAAACCTAAGTTACAGTTTTAGTTACTACATAATAATGTACATATTACAACAACATATAAGATAGACTACCCCTTATTCGGTTCTCTTCAGTAACCAGTAGTCGCCTTCTCGGATCCGTCCACCCACAAAGCTCTCCAGATTCCGAAAGATATGTCGTGTCTTTAGCCGTTTCTGGATAGCAAACATGAAGTCCTTGCTCCTGTCAACATCTTTCTTCGTCCAAAATCTGGTGTTCATCCCTGGATTAGTCCTGTTGATCTGGAATTCCTTGACTCGATAGTCCAACGCTTCATCTATCTGTTGCAGAGTGCCATCACTAAACTTGTGTATTTCATTGAACCTCATGATCATCTGAACCCCGTATCTGTCTCTGAATGTAACTGCCCTTGGAGAGTCTATGACTGTGTAGTCATGCTTGAACTCAAATCCAGTGGCCTCCCATCGAGGTTTGGTGAGGTTTAGCTGCGTCTGGTAACTCTTAATTCCCAGCTGGAAGTCTTCTACGTGGTATCTGATAACCAAGTTTCTGGTCCATAGGTTGACAGCAGTAGTTAGAATCTTTTTGTCTTCGGGTGATAGGTGGTTCAAGTGACCTTGAAGATTTAACAAGTATAGATCTTCAAAGTCACTGGGGTACATGTTTTTGAAGTCCCTTTCTGCTATGACGTATTCTTTGAGATCAGCTCGACGAAGGACTATCTTCTTCATGTAGTTGTACCCATACATTGAAAAAACTTCGATTCGGATGACACTTAAGATATGCATACAAGTCCCTATTGCTCGGCGGTCTCCTTTAGTTGAGAATTGGTCAATGTAGAATCGTTGTCTTTAAAACCACCAATGAGAGATACCATACATAGCTATGATGTCATACTTGCATTCCTCTTCAATCCAGAACTAATCAGGCAATAGTTACTCCAAGTCGACATCAGGATAATATGTCGCCTTCATCTTCAAGATTGACAAGGCCGGTCTACCAACCTTGCAACCGTATTGTAGATACTCCAGGTCTTTGTTGAAAAAGAAGTCTGGTTGAATGGTTACATGGCCTGGTTCACCTCCTAGTAGAAGTGGCTTGCTGACGTTGTACCAGAGGATTGCATCATCCACTTGGTCGGTTAGAAGTTTGTGGCACTCTTCCATTTAGAATTGGAGATGAATCACGTCATGATTGAACACTTTGACGATTTCGAATGTAGGGCCTTCTAGGTCTTCAGGAGTGAGTTTAGAGATTCCTTGTTGTTTATAATACCAATCTATAAATGTCGCCATATCCCTGGTTTGATCAAGTAGAGAGTTCTCCTGTGGAGGCGCATATGTCGACTACAGACCAGAGGCCTAGTTGTTTGTTGGCATAGACAAATCAGATGATGGAATAGTCCAAGCAGGTTCTGGAGTGGCCGGTCTGTCTTTAGTGAGAGGTTGACACCAATTCTGCCTCAGGTTGACTGTAGGAATATGATTATGTCCGACCTCATCATCACTAGAGACTGCTTGTTCATCTGTAGTGGTTTCATCATCCATATAGAGATCATCAAGAATCAGTGTGATTGAAGGCTTAATCCGGGTGTCAATCGTTCTCCACGAGAGTATTCAGCTGAAGTAGCTGTCTTTAAGGAACATAGGGCTGTAGTGCCTATTGACTGATCTCCCTGATGAGTGGATGAGGCCAGAGGTAGTGGAGGAGGAGCTTGAGTAGAGTCGGAGGCTCCAGTTGTGCCAAAAGCTCCTGATGCACCTAACGGTGGTGGAGGAGAAGGTGGTAAAGGTGGAGACCCAGGCAGAGTATTTGGAGAGTCTTACTTACTTTTCTTCTTAGTTTCCTCCTGAGCCTTATCTACATCAAAGTCCTCACTTTCATCATGACGGATGGAATCCTGGAGTGCTTCATATGCTACTCGGTGGTGAGCATGTCCCTTGTCATAGTTCTCCTCCAACATGCTACTCGGTGGTGAGCATGTCCCTTGTCATACTCGGTGGAGCAGAATTTCCTTCATGTCAGATGTAAGGAGATCCTTGAAGCGAGCACGAAAAGGAGCTCTCATTGCCTGCTTTACTAATGACCTAACCACCTCCTTTACTAAGTCATTGATTTTTCAATCAATCTCCTGCGAGTCAATAAACTCCACTGTCTGCTCTTTGATCATTTTGGGCTAGTTCATAGACTCCAACTTATGGATTTGGTCCCCTTGCTTGACTAGCCTTTTCTATAGGGCTTGATTTTCCTCCACCAAGTCCGCTATGTGTTGTTCGAGTTCGCCCATGCGCTTAACGAGAAAGGAATCAGATGGACCTTGTTGAGGTTGAGGTGGTAGTGGAAGAGTTGTTGTTGTTTTTGTTGGTGCTGCAGTTGTGGTTATGGTGGTTGGTAGAGGCCAATGAACATTGGGTGAATCAAGTATAGGCACGGGATCGAGCACCGGTGATGTCATAGGAGGGATGATAGAGGTGTCTTGCTGAATAGTGATGGATACCATTGATTCAGCCTTAGTGTCTGCGGTTGTCTTCTCATTATCGGCTTCAGACGGTTTGTCATTCAACAATTGATCACCAAAGCTAAAGTCTTTAGCGAGATGTTGTAGAGAAGACAACATCCCTGTAGAGCTGACAGGTTCCTCTGGTATCACCTGTTCATCAACTGTTAGCTTTAGATTCTCCTGTACATCAGGGTATGCCATGGCCGTAAACACTTCATCCATATGCTCAGGTTGTGGTTCACTTGAGTGATCAGTGATCTCAACATTCGAGTGTTCAAGGTTTGGTCCAGCGAGAACACTAGGAGTTGGCAACGATAGGGATTCAGCAACATCATAAGGGTTTGGTCCAGCCTGGCCTTCATCTAGTGTACCAGGGTTTGATCCAGCCTGGCCTTCATCTAGTGTACCAGGGTCTGATCCAGCCTGGCCTTCATCTAGTGTACCAGGGTTTGATCCAGCCTGGCCTTCGTCTTGAGTCCCACTCCTACCCTTTGAAGGCATTTCTTCATCAGACTCCGTATTACTGCCAGATAATCCAAGCTCGGCATATAAGGAAGTAGAGTCTTCACGACCGGCTATTTCAGTTGGAACGTGATAACGTCTCTGAAATATGTATTGTTCAGCCGAGCTCTTCTTCTTTGGAGTTTGAAGGTTGAGGAGAACTTGGGCTGCTTGTTCCTTACCTACTTTCTCTTTCCCCTTTCCTGGCACCTCTGGTAGTGGTTGAAATTTCCCAGTGTCAGCTTCCCTGAAAACCACCAAAGGGAGAGGACACCTTTGAGTAGGGTAAGCATCCGTTAGGCTCTCTTCTAGAACCTTTTGCAGTATTTCCTCCTCTGTGTCTTCAAGGCTGGGTTTAGTAGCAGGAAGCCCTTCATCAATGAATTCATCTACCAACCGCTTAGAACTCTTAGTAGTTCTCTTCTTAACCACTTTCCCTACCTTAGCACGTTTGGCTAGTGGTTGGGCCTCAGACGATTCTGACACCGGCTTGCGCTTCTTCTTCTTAGGTTTGGCCGGTGCAGGTTTAGACTTCTTGGCTTTAGTTTTAGACATGGTTGGTTGCACGGTTGCCTTTGGTTTTGCTTATTTGGTAGGCTTGGATGGCTTTGGTGTAAGGGATTCAGGATCACTTAATTCCTCTCCCGCGATGTACCGTTGATGCTTTGCAACTTTTTCCAGAGAAGCATCATAGTAGTCTGCTCCTCGAATGACATCATTGATGAGTTCATTCGGTATTGTCATCCCAAATACTTCTCGTTTGCTTCCCTTAGCACTGAACTTGAGACGACCTAGTACAGGTTCCTCAGTAGGCAAATGGAGTGGAGACTCGGGTCTTGGGTAGAAGTTGTG
>BQNB010147360.1:4749-16448 GCA_026074375.1 Tanacetum coccineum
TCAATCCACAACTTAAAAAACCATAATATCTATCTTTTTCCCATGTCATGGCATTAATGGGACACTATGATGATTATTTTGATACTGATTCAGAATTACCAAATGATGATGAGAGCACAGGAAGTAGCTAAGTCTATAAAAGGGACGTCTTCATGAGTATTAAGGGAACATGATCTTATCCTTAATATTATTATCTTATGACTTATATGCTAGTAGTATTAGTTTATATTACAAAAATTGTAGGTTTGCACAATCTATGAGATAATTTTGGCAAAACTAATATGCGAGATTGATAACTTTGCTTTTGTTTCTAATTTTAACATGCTTAGTTTATGAGTATAATAAATTATTTATGCCTTTGCTTGATCACATACTTGAATTAGATTAGCGTGTCAATTTTGTTAGAAGATAAGCTAGATTAGTTGATTCTTGAAAAATAGGAACTGCTGCAAACACATAATTTCAGCCTTCCTTTCCTAGACAAAATTAAAAACCAGGAAATACCGAGAAAATTTTGTGACTACTAGAAAATGGCCCCTAAATACATAGGATAGCCCCTAAATACATGGGATGGCCCCTCAATATATCTGGGATAACCCAGTATTTAAGGGACCGCCCACAGAAGGGTTACTGAAATTATACTGTTTCCTCTTTTTCTGCATGATAACATCAAATATCTAATACTTTTTCATATCAAATTCCCGCGTTTATTGCCTTGTTTTATATCATTTTTATATGAATTCAGTACTTAATTCATTTATTTTGCGAATTCAGGTAATTAAAGGTATTGGAACGGCAAAGATGCTGAAAAACAACTTTTTGTATCAAAATCCACATTATTTAAGAATTACGATGTAATTGACACAACGGATTACACCGTAACCTATTATTATGACATAAGTAATGATGTTGATGAAGAGATTACGGCGTAATCATCCCGCAGGAGTTACGCCGTAATTATTTATTGTTAATGAAGAAAGTTTGCTAACGAGGCATTACGGCATAACTGGCCCCAAGAGTTACACAGTAAAATATTAATATTGAAAATATTATATTGCTGGCTAAGGGTTACGACGTAACCGGTTGATATAATTACGCCGTAACTAATTTTATCACTATAAGAAGGAATGTTGCGTCAGAAGGTTTACGGCGTAACGTGGTCGATGCCGTTACGCCGTAATGATGAGTCATCACAGGGACTAATGTTGCGCATAATTTACGAAGTGTCAATAATAAACTACTAAGTTCAAGAAAGACCAGGGGCTAATGTCGTACAAGGGCCAAAGTTTACAATTAGTATAAATAGATGTCATATTCTTTCGTATGAAGCATTCATTCAGATCGTGTGGAATAGCCGACAAAGAAGAATCAGAGAAAAAGAGCATGCAGGTTGCTTGCTTGGGTACAGGGCAAACCCTTCGGGGTTTGCCATGGTGTTCGACTAGGGGATCGATAGCACTCAATTGGCACAACTTGTATTCGTACATCAACTTATTATGGTCAATTTAATTTAATAATTATTTTGATTTATTTGGATTAGCAATTTAATTTGTTGATGTCATGATTATTTGTTATGTTTTATTATTTGTTATTCGGCGTTTAATTTATTAATAATCCTCGTGATTAATGATTTATGATTTTATTGTTTTATTGCATCCTTTATTAATTTATGTAGTGCATTTTTAGAACCTTGGATTCCTGTCTAAATTTTGATATAAGGTTTAGTCCGGTCAAGGATCTATATGATCTCAAAGACCTTGGCACGCATGATTCATTGCAGGAAGACCAATCCTTGTAATTGTTCGTCCTTTACCCATGAGGCGAACTCTAATCATTAATTATTTGGTTAAGGAGTGCGAGCTAATTGGAAACCACCTGTTAGAGTTAAGCGTATCTAGTAAGCTAAAAGGAAATCTTAATGATTGTAGACTGAGAATAGGTTAATTCTCCTTGTGAGTCCATTCCACTCAGTAAATATAGGTTAGGTTTCAAATACAAAATTGGACCTAATGAATGTAAGACCCCTTCTAAGGTTGCGATTAAAACATTGCACGTAAGATCATAATTAAATGTGTTCTTCCTTTCTAGTTGTCCACCGCTATACCAATTTCCCTTTTCGACAAGCAAGGCTTACCACCAAACTGTCCATAGTAATCTTAAATATTCAAACATGTTTTCTTTCCTGCTTTCTTAGGTACAATAATAAAATCAATTAGACGATTAGAGACACAAACCGTTCTTTGGGTTAACACCCGTACTTACCAATCACTACACTATACACGATAGGGTACACTGCTCTTTAGTGCGTAGTAATAATCGAGGTAGTTAGAGTTTTATAAATGTAAAACCTGACGTAGTTTTTATTTAAAAGAAATTACGCATCAAACCGTCATGCCGGTTCTACAGAAGACGTTTTTACGTTTTAGGGTAGTTAACTTTCATATCCAACATCAAAAATAGGCTAGTTATATATGTCAAGGTTATCCAATGACTGGTTTTGACTTATGTTACCTAAAAAGCACTTCTAATGATTATATTTAGAGAAAAAGTAGTGGTTTGAACATTTAATGTTTTGCATTCCTTTGGTCTATAAAATGAAAACTTGTTTAAGCTTGCTAATCACCACTCCTCCATTACTTTAAACCTGAGAAAAACAGCCAAAAAACTTCCTTAATCTTCTTTAAAAATGACTTCAAGTACTTCATCATCCACCAAAAATCTTCTAAGAAAAATGGCAAAAAATAATGTCATTGACATTTCTGCAAATGGGTCCTCACCTATTCAAGAAACCAATCATATTCCCATAACTCTCAACACCACTCTTGCTCTATCTATTACACCTCTAATCATTAGCCAAACACCCCCAAATCAACCCATAGAAGCATCACCATTGGCACCTCGAGCACTAGTATTCTCAACACCGCCTAGCTTACCCATCGAACCTCATCCTTATTTGAACTCCATGGAGGAATTACCTCTAAGATGCACGAACGCACCACCTCCACCACCTAATCAAGACATCAACCAAACACTCCCTCTACCAACTCCCATAGACTTTGAGCCATTCTTCCCACCAATCAACCTCTCAAGGAGAGGAAATGGGATGAGTGCTCAACACGAACCATTCGTGAGTCGAGAACAAGTAATGCAAGAACTTGGAAAACTCCAAGATTTTTCCCATAACATAGAAGCCGCTCTCCAAAATGCACAATATGTGCAAAATGGACTCTTGTCTCAAGAACCTCTTCCTCATACCTCTCAAACTCCACCACCCTCATTTTACCCTTCCACCTCCTTCCAAACACTCCAAACTTCCATACCACCATTTTGACCAATACTCCCACCATCACAAACCTTTGTCCCACTTGATTAATCCTTATAGATTAAGGACCTTCATCCATTCCTCAACCATAAGAACATGCATGTCCCCATTGCCAACGAACTCAAACCATCGTTCATGATTTTCATGACGAAATGCGTTTCATGCTAAACCACATTCTTGACTGTCTCAACCACCTAGCCAACCAAAAATGTTGAAATGGTGATTGCAAGTTCAAAAAACTTTAGGTTTTGGAAAAATTGATTAGGAAGTTAAGAGCTAGATCGTGATTTTAGTTTTTGTTGTTTTAGAACAATGTATTTTACTTCATGATTATTTTCATGATTATTTTCTTGATCATTTTTGTAAGATTAGTTTATGATTGTTAATCATTTGATTGGTGATGAAATTTCGTTAATCTATGTGAAATGATTGATTTACTATCTGATATTGTATGTTTTTTTCTCTCTTTGAATAACGGTTTTCGGCCAAAAATATGTTAAGCTGACTATTGCTTCAAGTCAGCCGGTTCTCTTATCTCGGGAAGGCCGGTTCCATTTGACAAAGGAACCGGATGGAACCGGCTGCATAGTGCTGAGAATTCTTTCTAATTTTCAACCATTAGTGAAATTTGTTATAACCTCGTTTCATTTCATAAGTTTCTCCCTATCTAGGGGGAGTTTATTTCTCAATATTGAAACATATTACTAACATTTGTCTTTGTAGCATTTCAAAATCCATTTGGATTCTTTGACACCCTCATTTAGGGGGAACTTTTGTCAAGGGGGAGCATAGCATTTGATTCACTAAGTAAAAACTCCAATTTAAAACCTATAAATTTCATAGTTTGCTTCCAATAAGTTTATGTTTTGTCATCAACAAAAAGGGGAAGATTGTTAATAAAAATAAGCCGTAAAAACGTTTATTTATATTTTACGATCTATCCGTGTTTTATCGATGAGAATCATAAAATCATCCGAAGTAAAAAATAAAGTTTATTCATTTTAAACCAATAGTTTTCTAACTCGACTCTTATCATTCATCATTCATCATATCCAGCATTCGCATTATACGTCTTTGTTATACTTCATTTCCTAAAACTACATTTCTCACATTAAAATGTGTTTGATATACTTTTCTACAAATTAACTTGGTTACTTTGTTTAAAGTATATCTTTATTTTTTTCAAACAAAAGCAAAACATAAAATACACATTTCTACATATTTCATATAATCATTTTTTCTCAAAGTCATATATGTGTATACATCATTGGTGACATCATCATACAAGTTCACACAAAATATTTTTTAGATTTGGCAATCTAAAAATCGAATTTTGTGTCAGGCCGCCGGTTCCATTCTTTTATACAAGTCGGTTCCATTGTGAAAAAGGAACCGGACAGAACCGGTGGTCAGAAAAGCCGGTTCCATAGGCTTATACCGGTTGATTCCTTCCTACAGAAGGAACCGGTGAAACCGTGCTACAATACTAGTTTTGCCTACAAATACCAAGCCATTTCTCTTGTTTCAATCATCCATTGACTCATACATTTCATCTTGCATTCATCTAACCTCTGATCTCAGATCATGTTTCATATCATATTAGAGTTTTGGTGATTTTTATAATTGGAGAAGATGTACCAAGTTTGCATACGAGATAAAGCTTCGAGGTTCACTTATCGCAAGCATCTCTCATCATATGAAGATAGAGCTACTGATCTTAAGTCATCATTTCATTCATCATATTCATTCAAACTAAATATTATAATGTGTGAAGGGTATATAGTGAAATACTAGTAAGGTAGTGGATAGGATTTTGGTTGTACATTGTGGAGCTTGGTTCCACCTTCATTAGATCTCGGTATTTAGCTTAGTACCGAATAAAGGGTAAGCTATGTGGGATTGGTTCTTCCGTGATAGGACCCGGAATTTAGCTTAGTACCGGATAAAGGGTAAGCAACGTTGTGAGGCTTCTCCGCCGATTGAAAGAGCTTGGTGTATTGTGATTTCAAACTCTCGAGTAGATGATTCGGGGAGTGAAGTAGGGCAAGAAAGGTGTCCTAGTAGCCGAACCACTATAAATATTCGTGTCTTATATCCGTTACACTTATCTCTTGCTTATTTAGTTCAATTGATTATTTATTTTATACTTGTTCATAGATCTAACAATACTTTAAACAATTAACAAAGAATTTTTGAAACTCAAATTTTAATTGGTAAAACTATTCAACCCCCCCCCCCCCTCCATCTAGTTTTCCACAAATAGCTTGTTATGTCTTTTACTTACTAAGCGTAAAGCTTACCCCTTTAGTTTTTGACATTTTTGTAGGATCATATGATGCAAGTAAGGCTTTGATTAAGGCCTTGAATGGAAAATGAGCGGAATGGAAGCATTGGACTATGCGTATGATGTTAGAATTAGATGTCGAACTCAAATCATTGTTGAAACCGCGAGTGTCATAAAATGAATTGTAATATCTATTTGAAGTGTCTAAGTTCAGGTCTTTGTTGTGGAATGATGATCATGTATGTCATTCAAGTATTTTGTATGAAACTGGTCAAAACGAGTGTTTGGCAAGCCCCGTGAAGTATGTGTTGTGTCGTCGTGTAGGTTCTTATTTTAGTTATTTAAGTTTTACATTTATATTTTGCCGACTTTACCTAAAACAACACTTTAACGGGCAGTGTACCCGATCAGATGTAGTTTCGTTGGTAAGTAGGGTGTCGATCACTACGAGCTAGAACGTTAATATTTTATTCTATCAATATTTTGGTTAGCTAAACTAAGTTAATTTAAACTATGTTAATTCTATTCTATGTTAAACCTATGCTAAACCTAATTCTAACGGATAGGGGGTTTCAGTCTGAGAGACTGGCATAGGTTTTGTGGTAACTTAGATCAATTTAAGATACGGTAACACACGCAAGCAGATAAACAAAAGATAGAAGAGCGGTCTAGCCAAATATAAGAAAACTGTATTAACCATGATTATTCCAATTAAAACGTTGGTTTGTTTATTTAGTGCAATGAGTGCTTATCTCGAGGTGGCATATCATTCTAAGATTTAGGCGGTAATTCTTCCTAAAACCTAGATACATAGAATTCTGTCACAATTACATGCATCCGCATAAAGCATCCTATTTGCTGATTATAATCTATCTTATGAGATTAATAATGGTGATCTTATTAAACCCTAGCTCATGGAGACTTTACCCACTTACTGCTTAATGGCAATTTAAATTCTAGTAGTCCACTGTCCAAGTCCTTACCAAAGAAATCAGTACGTTATTTGTTGATCCCAGGTCACCTGCTAGTCCAACTTGTTCACATAAACCAATGGTAAAGATAGGACAATATTTGTGATCTTATTGTTCTAGATATATAAATCACTATATGGAGAGTCATCCTGACATCTAGCTAACTTGGTCGGTATCACTAGATCCAGTTAAATGATAGGTCGCATACAAAAGCACATAAACAAGTATAAATTGATAAACATAAACAAGCAATCAACGATAAATTAAGCAGTTGATATAAACAAACCAAACATTTAAATCTTCATAATCATGGATAATACCCAAGGGTATTAGCCCTTAATCTTTGTAATCAATACAAAATAATTAACAAAGGTAAACTAACCGAGTTAAACGAATGATACCAAAAATCAAACGATTACAGAGTATAGGAGATTACAAGGTGTTTCCTATGAAATTAGAAGCTTTGCTTGACCTCTTCTACTCTTCTTATCTTCTGAAAATCGACTTTTGTGGTTAAGGTATCAAAAATATGATCAAGCACATCTAAAACTCGTTTTTAGGTTTTTTATTTATACTGTCTAGAATTTGGTCGATACGCCGTATTGGTTGAGGTCAATATGGCGTATTGGAAGTTTCTTGGAGTCGGGACCACGTTCGATATCTTCCAGAATCTTCATATACTATATCTTGAATACAGCGTATGAAAGTCTTCTGGATACGGCGTATAGGTCTTTGTTCTTCGTGGTTTCTTGTGAAGTGCTGGCATAGATACGTCGTATCTTCCTTGATGGATATGGCGTATAGGATGTCAGAACAATTTCTTCATATTTCTTCGTTTAAGCTCTAGAATGCGTGCCTTTTAGCTAATCTTCATAAAGTACTCCAAAATTACTGCAAATCTCAAATATAAACGATTAAGTAACAATTATTGCAATAATTATATAAAATGGGTTAGAAACATGGGATAAATGATGCTATAAAAGTGACGTTATTTGATGTCATCAGTATGCTTCCGTGGGTCATTTAGACCACAAATGTTTATGAAAATGAAGTATTATATTGTTTAAATGAGTTCTGGAAAGTATGGTGTATTATCGAATCTGAGAAGTTAGTTTTTCGGAAAAAGTATACAAAATGAGTTCGGGTGATCAAAAGCATCCAGCCTTTCAGCCAGGCCATCGAGCCGTTTAGCTGGATCAACTTGACTAATTTTATCGGTCTTTGGAATTTCGTATAAAATCACCCGTAAAGAGTTAGAAGTTGTTCCTTATATCGTTGGAAATGTATTTGAGTCTAGTTTCATTAAAAAATACTTTAAAGGGTTGGTTTGTAATAGAATTTGTCAGTTTATTATCGAGTAATAGAATGTCATTCCTGATCGTGCGTTTAAGTAAAAATTATATGTTTTTAGTCATGCTGGGAAAGGGGAGTTTCACAAACAACTCAAATTTATATTCTTTTTATCACTATAAGCCAAAAGATAGAACTCAAAATAGAGATCAGAATACAAGTCTCAAATACATATCTAAACATTTTTTGAAAGTTGAAACCACAAAAAACATCAAAATAGCCAAGTATTGTAAACAACTAAAGATCATAAAAAAGTTAGTAAGATCTTAGCAGATATCTAACTCAACAAAATCAAACCAATCAAACTAAAACACCACCAAAACTTAAATGGTTTTAACGGGATCTCGAACCACAAAAAACAAACACTGAAACAACCAAACCTTAAAACTACACATGGATCCGACCAAATACAGTTAGATCTAGCAAGTACAACTAAAACAACAACTAAACCACCCTTGACCCAGCCACAAAATAGTTTGAAAATACCACTAAGGCCACAAAATCACCATCGGAACCACTAAAACCACAACGAAACCACCCAAGATCGAAACACAACTTGTTAAACTATGTTACACTTGTATGCAATAACCAATGTAATAAACACCTAAAGGGCCGGCCTAATGGTAATTGATGTTTAGTTTTATACACTATAAAATATACTATAATAATATTCCAAAAGAGCAATTAAGAAAATTCCCTAAGGAAAATTCACTCTAAAAGATATATATATAATATATAATACGTATATTTAACCGGGAAGTATGATCACCCGGGTCGTTTCCCCAATGACTTGTGTAATTGAAACCACGTTTTAGCTCGGATTTTGATTTGAATGGGTTCGAAGATTGATTGGGTTTTCTATAACTACTAATTAAAAACAAGCAATTAAAAACAATTAAAGCACTTAACAATTAACGGGAAACAAATAAAACGCGACAAATAAGCAAGTAAACTAAATTTAACTCCTAAAAATGTAAACTAAATTTCTAAACCTAAGATAGGACAAAAGAAAATTTTAGGAAAAAGAAAAACATTTTTTTGATTATTTTTGAATTTATTATGAATTAAAAACTAATTTAATCTAATTAAATCCTAAAAAATAGCAAATTAAGTACTAAAAATTTAGAAAAATGATTTTTAAACTTAGAAAAGTCTAAAATAACATAAAAACTCAGAAAACTATTTTTAACTATTTTTAAAATTAAAATTCTATTTTTAAACTTAAAATTAAAAGCTCAAAAATGAAAATTAAAATCTAAAAGGTGTGAAAATAATTTTTCTTAATGTAAACCTAAAGCTATTTTTTATAAAACTAAAAACTATTTTTTTGTAATTTTCTGAAACTTTTTTCTATTTTTTATGTATTTTCTAAGAATAAAACCTTCGAAAAATCCTAGAAATTAATAAAATAAAAGGAAAAATCTAAAAAATTCAGGGAAAATCTAAAATGCAACAAAGATTTAAGGAAAAATAAAAAGAAGGTATCAGCTTAACAAATAAGCTCAATAAGCCCGTAGTTAAGCTACGGCTTATTAACTAAAAGGGAAATGAAAATGAGTTTAAAGATTTAATGGAAAGAGAAGAGGACGGATGAGCTATTGTAGCATGATGGTAAAGAGTGTGTGTTGTGAGTGTGAGGTCGTGGGTTCGAGTCTGGCAAACCCCACTTTTTGCTATTTTTTTATTTTTGCTTTTTTCAAAAAACTGAATATTAGGACTTAAAGAAAACCTATTTTTAAGCACTTTTTATGAAGACAACATAAGCTAAAAACCAAAATTGAGCTTAAAATGAGCTTATAAAAGCTGCTGAATCAGTAAGAAAGGATTTGAGCTTAAGAACTTTGTTGACACTTAAAAGCTTGCACAAGCTTAAATATAAGCTCAATTTGAAAACCAAAAGATGTTCTAGATTCCTTGTGATGTCTACAAGCTAAAAAGGAAAAGCTACTTAAGCTGAAAACACATTAAGCTAACTGAATTAGGAGATTAAAAGGCTAAACTCAAGAAGAAACTAAAAAAAACTCAAAATCTATTTAAGCTAAAAGACACATTAAGCTTTATTAGACTATAGACTTTTGAAAGCTTATTAAACAACTATTAAGCTATTAAACTAGTTCATAAAACCTAATCCTATAAGCTAGAATTTAAGATTTAGAAGCTAACTTTTGTTGCTACTGATTTAGGTGTTATGATGATTCTTATGAAACTTTTGACAGCAAATTTTCCCTAAGAAATAGGCTAGAAATTGTTAAACAAATCCTAATCTATATTAAGCTAAAAGATTACTTAAAGACACTAGAGTTTAAGATCCTAAATCCTAGGTATTCTAACTTAAATGAGACTAAAAAAAATTCAGCAGTACTAACTACTTGTTAGTACTGCTGATGCAAATGGCAAAAGCCAAACTAAATTTGCAGGGTAACCTAGTGAGGTTATACCTGCACTAAACACTCTTGTTGAGTGTGTATAAACACAAAACAAGCAAGAACCAAGCCTTAGATGGCTTGGTTCAAAATTTGCACAAGTGAAAATAAAATGAAAAACTCCCCTGGTGCAGGATCTCTCAAATTAAGCCCTAACTATTTAAATTTTGAAATCTAACTTTTGAAAATGCTTTTCCTAATGATTAAAAGTTAAAATGAAACTGACTCAAGTAAAATGGAAAGCTTACTTTGACTTTTGGTGGTCAAACAAGCTTAAACCAAACACTCCTTTATTTCACTTAACAGATTAACTAAGCTATTGATTTGGAAATTTAACAACTAAATCCTTGAAACCAGATGATAATCTACTAAAAACAAACTTAATGAACATTAATCAACAACTATTTAAGCTAGAAATCTAGGATCTACACTATGCTATCTAAATTTTTTTTGGTTTTTAAGATTTTCATGACAGAATTAAGAATTCTAATATCTAAGATATAATAAGCAAAAACAGATAATAAAACACACTTTATAAGCTAGAATAAAGGCAAATAAGTTCTAATAAGCAATTAGAAACAGCAAATAAGCAAATCTCAAATAATAAGCAATTAATCTACTATTTAGACTAGAAATTAAAGACAAAAGGAATTTAAAAGAGAAACTTACTTGAGCTTCAGCTTAACAGAAGCTATAAGGCTCTTAAGAGCTTATCTACAGCTCTGGCTTATTTTACAATAAGCCAGTATAGGTCCATGGAGATCCTTCCATTATTGATCTCCCTTCCAAAAAGTCCAACTCTAATTTAGCAAGGGTAAACAAGAACTTAAGCTAGATTATGTAATTTGAGTATGATTAAGATCAATTTAAGCTCAAATCATGAGCTTATAGACTCATGAGAGCTGTTGAGCTTATTAGAAACTTATGAGACATTACACACACTTTGAGAGTATAATAAAAGAGCTTATGAAAGATTTAAAGGAACACTTTATTAACTGAATTAAGATTGATTATATTAATAAAGAGAGATTACAACTGATTTTAAAAAGGAAAATTACAATAAGCTATAACTATTCTAAAAGCTATATTAGGTGAAAAACTAGAAAAGAAAAAGATATCCTGTGTGTGAGGTGAGGATGCTATTTATAGCACAATAGTAAAGCTTCTAGGCTGCAACTTTCTTCCCACGCTCTAATTAATCCATCCCATACAATCCTTCAATGATTGGCAAATCATTATTAGCCATTATATCACTAGGTAGCTCACACGGATTTTGTAAAACCCTAAAATCAGAACAAGTGCAAAATTACCAAAATGCCCCTAATGTCAGAAAATTTAATAAAAGCATG
>BQNB010147362.1:0-16448 GCA_026074375.1 Tanacetum coccineum
AAAACTTTAATACGCTTCACCCTTCCTACAAAGTTGCTAATCTTATCGGGTTTTGACGGTTTCTGCCTTGATCTAAGCCCATAAGTCATGATTGGATTATATTGATGCCTAGACATGATGTTGATTGGTGATTCTAGGTCTATGTAGGCATGCTTCTTGAAGATGTGACCGACCATGCATGAGATCTTTATGTTGTTTGGGCTTCCGGCTCTTACTTTTTCCCTTACCCACGGGGGTCGAGGATGCTTTAACAGCCATTCATGATGCGATAGTTCATCATAGTTAGGAATGAGTTAAAGCTTTCTTCATCCTCTTCCTCTTCTTCGAATACTTCTTCGACTTCTTCATCAGTTTTGAATTTACTTTCTTCTTCTTCGATCACTTCTTCTACTTCCATGTCGGTTTCCATCCCATCTTCTTCCTTGCCTTGCTCCTTTATCTCTTCACTTCTTTTTACTATATCATCGAGTTCATGCTTGTGTGTGCTGGTGAAAGAGGTGTCTTCTTCATCTGTATCACTTTCAGTGCTTAGGATAACGATTGAATTGACAAAATGAACGCGTTTTGGAGCTGAAGGATTTTTGTTTAGTTCTTTTATGGATGCAGTAGAGAGATATTTTAGGGAGAGCAATTTTGATGGGGTTTTGATTCCTTTTTTCCTGAGTTCCTCCCTTTCGTCATGGCTGATTGCTGCAATGCTTTTGGGAGCCATGGGATTTCCTGCAATTTCAAGAGTAGACACGCTATTGAGTTTCTCAGAAACAGTTTTCCAAAGGAGGTTAATCTTGCCAATCATGTCGTCCTGCTGTTGTTCTAGTTGGGTTCTTAGGTAAGATAGCCTCTTCTCTTGGTTAGAGTCAAAATCAAGTAATGCCTTTTTAAGCTTTGTTTGATAACTGGAGAAGTGGATGGAGACTGACCCCCCTTGTGGGCTAGTGATGGTTTAGGTGTGTGCCCAATTGAAGCTTGGTTTCTCCTTCCAGGTGTTGGCGGTGTTATTAAAACTCATTGGTCCTTGGTTCAGGGTGAACCTTTCGCTTCCCATTTCGTTTATATGCGAAGATGCATAGTCAACACAAGCATGCTCGGGATCATCTATGCAAACATGAGTGTCGTGGGGACCTTTGCAGATTTTGCACGGGGTAGTGATATTGTTTACTTTAGTGGGTTGTGTCGGAGCAAGATGAGTTTCCATCAAGCGTTGAACTTGATTTTCGAGCTCGATTAGACGGCGGCCGGATGTACTCGGGACATCTTGAGGCAATGCGATTGCCTTGACCTGCTTAGCGAAATCCCTTGGGTCGTTCCAACTTTCGTTGTCGTAGAGGGCGAGGTCCTCTAATATTTCCCTGGATTCTTCGGGGTTGAGGTCACGAAGCTTATCACCGGCCGATTCGTCATGGGTTCGCCTTGTGACGGGATTGACATGGTCATAAAAAATCTGGACTTGAAGCCAAAGATCGATGCCATGATGAGGGACTTTTTGGAGTAAGTCCTTGAAACGAGTCCATGCTTCGGATAGAAATTCTCCATGATGTTGTTAGAACATCAAGATATCATTGCGGAGTTTTGTGGTCCTTCCCGGTGGAAAGAATTGAGCAAGGAATCGGGTACTAAGATCCTCCCATGTGGAGATGGATCCTGCTGGAAGGCGTTCAAGCCAATTGCTAGCTTGATCGCGTAGGGAAAATTGAAATAAACACAGGCGCGTTCTTTCCCTGTTTTCACCGTCAAGGTCAAGTGAGTCCACAAGTTTAACGAAATCCTTAAGGTGTTGATTTGGATCCTCGAACCAAAGTCCGTGGAATGAGCATCCGTTTTGCACCAACCGAATGGTTTCGGATCGAAGAGGTACCACGTTGTTCCCTTTGGGGAGCTCGATGGTATTCCTATAGCCCTTATGGCTTCGTTTGGAGTAATCTCCTAGAGTACGGATAGGATTCTCGTCTCCTATGGTGGTTGACGAGAATGGGTTACGAAACATATAACACAAAGAAAAGATAGACTAGAAGAAAGCTAATGTGCGGAAATTAAATCTTACTTGAAAGGATTCAAGCAAGTAGAACTAAGCTAAACTATGATCAAAACCTAACTATTCCCCAGGCGGCGACGCTAAAAACTTGATGTGCGGTCCTCGTTGGACTTCTACACGAGAAGTTTTACAACTCCCTATGCAGTGCACCTAATCATTGTAGTGTAGTATGGGCAAGACTCGGGGTTGTTTATCGTTCACTCGAGGAATAGGTTGGGAAGGCTTGATCACGGTCTACAGAATTCTAAAGGTTGAGGGAAGATTATTTTTGTATTTTTGTATTTTATGGAAAGCAAGTAAATCATTTAATTGAGAGAGTGGTTTGGTTTTAGCTATTAAACTAAATAATAATTCTAATACTAATTGGTGATAAACATTTAAGATAAAAGATTGTGTCTATTTAATCATGTATTACTCCCTAGATTGCTTCTCCTAGTGTTGTTGCCTTGTCACACTGTGAATGATGTGTTATGATATTTTCCTAAAGGCATGAACGAATTACTCGAAACCGCCATCTACTTAGTTTGACGCTAGAACAACGCAATGCAACGGTAGTATTGAAAAGGGACTATTTCACGGGCCCCTATGAGTTTAACTACGTGCGATGTGAAATTAAATTAAATGGATCTACCTTATTAGGGGGCCAGGTCGTTATGAAGGAATGTCTACCCGAAGGTATCATTTTCGACACAATCACGTTCCTAGGGACTTATCAACAACGATACAGACAAAAAGATGGTTTTCTACAGACCTAATGTGCACGTCCATCAACAAGAGGCAACTACACTAAGATTACTTTCTAGGTTTTATACAATCATAAATAAACACAACGATAGGTTTAGCCAAGCATGTTAAGAACTAAGCCCAAGAACAATAAAATCCAAACATACACATAGGAACTATTTGAATGATTATGTAAACCTTACTTGATTAAGAATAACATGAATTGGAAGAGTTACAAATAGGGTTTTTTAGGCCCTAACACTCGTCTCCTAAAACTTGCTAATGAACTCAAGGGTTCGTACCCTCTTTTTATTTAATGGTTTCACACACAAATCATTAAATTCGGGTTTGTATATATTATGAAAAATTGACGTTGACGACGTCGGTTGTATTCGTGACGCCTCGTTTAAATTGAAATCTTCTAAGTTTGCATTTGAGTCGTGTGCGAGCTGACGTGCTCTTGAAATTTGTGACGCTGTACTGGAATGTCGTTGTGATGGCGTAGGTTGGTAATGGATTGTGACGCCGTCTCTGGGGACTATGTAGCACAATATCTTTCTAGTGTCTTGGTGTTGGTTCGTAATCTCGTCTGTTTCTTCTCCAAATGAGCTCAAGTCACGTGTAATCCATCCAAATGTCTTCCAAATGAGAAATACCTGAAAAGGAACGATTAAGTACCTATTTTGGACATAAACACACGATTTTGAGGGTTAAACAACCCCGAAAAAGTGTCTAAAATGACACCTCATCAATTATATTGGTGGCTCAAAATGAAAAAGGATATTTCTATATGTGTTAGCAAGTGTTTGACTTGCTCTAAAGTTAAGGCGGAACACCAGGACCCCTCAGGATTGCTTCAACAGCTAGAGATTCTCATGTGGAAATAGGAGAAGATCACTATGGATTTTGTAACCAAATTACCGAGAACCAGTAGCAGACATGACGCGATTTGGGTCATTGTCGATTGACTGACTAAATCTGCGTATTTCTTAGCTATCCACGAGGATTACAAGATGGAAAGGTTTCCAAGACTGTACATCAACAAGATCGTAGCAAGGCACGATGTGCTTGTGTCAATCATATCTGATCGTGACAGTCGTTTCACATCATGATTTTGGCAGTCGCTACAGAAAGCATTGGGAACACAACTAGATATAAGTACTGCTTACCATCCATAGACCGATGGTCAGAGTGAGTGTACCATTCAAACTTTGGAAGATATGCTAAGGGCATGTGCAATTGACTTTGGTGGAAACGGGGATACTGATCTACCACTAGTCGAGTTCTTGTACAATAGTGGATGTCAGTTTCTGGGTAGGAGGTTAATCTCATGGCAATGCAAGAAGCAAACCATTGTGGCTACCTCTTCCACTGAAGCTGAGTATGTTGCTGCTGCTAACTGCTGTGGTCAGGTACTCTGGATACAAAATCAGTTATTAGATTATGGGTATAACTTTATGAATACCAAAATCTTTATTGATAACCAAAGTACCATTTGCATAGTTAAAAACCCAGTTTTTCACCAAAGAACTAAGCACATAGAAATTAGGCACCATTTCATACGAGATGCTAATGATAAGAAACTTATTCAAGTGCTTAAAATACATACTGACGATAATGTGGCTGATTTGTTAACCAAGGCATTTGATGGACCTAGGTTTAATCATCTTGTGGTTAACATTGGGATGCTCAATCCATAGATACTATGATTGAGGGGAGGATTTGAGTCCAAGGGGAGGACTGTTGTAAAATTTTCTATAAAAAGTTGGTTTTTAAAATTTATTTTTCCACTTATTTTTCTTGTTATCCTATGTTTCCCCTAGTTGTTGTATTTTTCTTCTGGTAGTTTTATTTTTTTTCTACTGGTAGTTTTAGTTCCTCTTGCTTGTCTATAATTAGTTCATTCTGGTAGTTAATTTTACTTTCCATTTTATTGTATCGGTTTTGTGTGTATTGGCCTAATCTTTTGCAGACGAGTGGTTCAAGAGGGTGGATTAGTCATTTTCTAGTGTTCTACATGGACCACGTGGTTTTATTTTGATGCCAAAGTGTTCATACTGGTAGTTCAAGTGTTCCCTCTGGTGTAACCAGAGTTCCTACTGGTAGTTTTCATTTTTCCTACTGGTAGACCACTTCCTACTGGTAATGTTAATTTTACATCTGGTTGACTTTTCTTTGTGCTGGTTATATCTGTTCGTGCTGGTAGATTAAATTAAATTTTCTCTTCATTAAAAGTTACATTTAAGTTATTGGTGTCATTTTATTAGTCAAAGGGTTTTTTACTTAAATGGATAATTACTGTTATCTCACATTTTAACAGTTATTTATTTATTTTTCCATCAAACCCTAATTACCAAACGGCCCAATAGGAATTGAGATCATTTCTCTATATAAATTAAATTCCCATTCTCTACCAGTACCAACTCACAATTGCGATCAACACCCAGCACAAAATCTCAACCTTCTCTCCACAGCATCAATGGCCGCACTAAGATACAGGGATGAACACAACAAAGTGGCTTACTTGCAAAAACCCAAAGGCAGTGATGATTATCATCAGATTCTTGACTTTTTGGGGGCTTCTCACATAAGGTATGCTCTCACCATTGACCCCATCATCTTTGACTCCTTAGTCAAACAATTCTGGTCTACGGCTACACTTAGGTCTCCTGAGTTAGGCCCTCCAGCTATCCTAGCTACAATTGATGCGACTCCTTACACAATTATTGAGGACTCAGTATGGGGTCAACTTCAATTAGCTGATGATGGTGGTATTGATGATTTACCTATTGCGGACATATACTTTAGAATGGATAATCTTGGATATGTCACTAAAGGCAAGTTAACCTTTTTCAAGAATAAGTTTTCACCTCAATGGAGGTTTTTGGTCCACATCATTCTTCACTGTCTCAGCACCAAGTCTAGTAGATGGGATCAATTTGGTAGCTCAATTGTTGTTGCTCTTATTTGTCTGTCTGATAAGAGGAAATTTAACTGGTCTAGTTATATTTTTAAGGGGATGGTTAGTAACATAGGCAATGCTAAAAAGTTTTTAATGTATCCTAGATTTCTTCAAACCATTTTGGCTATAGAAACTAGTAATACACGACCATATAAAGTGTTCAAGCTATCTAGTAAACTTTTTGCTAATATGAAGCTAAACTTTGAGGGGCAACCTATGCCACTTTTAGCTCCTATGCTTTCTCAAGCAGGTGAAGGTGCAGGGGTAGTTGCACCAGCTATCCCACAAGTCATACCTGACCCTATTCCTGAGCCTATGCCTGAGACTGACCAACCTCTAGACCATTTGACTGCACCCCCAAGACAACAACCTTCTGACACTATTGCTCCAGTCTTTGAGCATGGTCAACGTTCAGACCCATATATTGCTTCTTTTTCACAAGTCCAAGAGACTAATGATGCACCTTCCACTTCCACCAATGTGGAAGATAAACCTTTGGGAGGCTCTTTCCATGCCTCTCCACCAAGGTCCACTCCAGCTTCCCCTACAGGTCACACCTCAGGAGGTGCTGAGGACCCTATTACTCTAACTGCTTTGTCCGCTGTAGTTTCTACTCTTGTGCAGAAAGTACATTCTTTGGAAACTGAGCTCAAGGCACACAAGCAGCTATTTAAGGATGTGGTGGGAAAGTTGGTCAAACAAGTCAAAGCTATGGAAGTGAAACTCAAGACAAAGAAAAGGAAGGTGGTTGTGAGTGATTCTGACAAAGAAGACGGAGGAGAGCAAGATGTGGATTTGGATGCTCTACATGCATTGGCTAATGCAGCTGTGACTGTTGATTCCACTAAATCTCCTGGTGGTCCTTCTAGTAATCCTGCTGCTTGTTCCTATGATCCTACTAGTGATGGTCCTACTACTGCTGTTCCTACTAGTGATGTTCCTACTACTGATGTTCCTACTGATGTTCCTTCTGGTGTTGCTCCTACTGGTCCTTCAACCGTTTCTCCTGGTAGCACAACTGTTCCTACCAGTAGCTCTATTCCTGCTGCTGAACCAATTCCTGCTAGGAGTGGTTCTACAACTGCTACTCCTTCATCACCTGTTAGAGATGCCAGAAAGGGAAAAGGTGTTGCTGTTGAAGAACCTACTCCAACTCAAGATAAGACTTTCAAGCAATTGGAAGAAGAAAGACTAGGTTGGGAGGCTGCTCAGAGATTACAAGCTCAAGAACTAGCAGATTTCGAAAAGCAAAGAGCTGAATCTCTTATGAAGGATGCTAATTTAGCTAGGCAGATGTCTCAAGACTTTGAGATGACTGAAGACCAAAGAAAGAGACAGCAAGAGGTTCTTGCATCTGCTGCAAACTACTCAGATGCTGCTTGGGATATAATTTTGGCTCGTCTTCAAGCAAATCCAGACTTATCTTCCACAATTTTTGGGGTAGATTTTACTGATGATGATTTTGCAGCCAAGATGGTTACTTTGGTAAATTCTCGAAGAAAAGAACTTGCTGAGCAACGGGCTCAAGAACGGAGGGATAGGCCTATGACACCAGCTCAGCTCAGGCAATATATGAGAACTTATGTGAAGAATCAAGGCCCTGCTGTATACACTACTGGTTGGACTATGGCTCAAGTTCGAAAACTCTCTCCTGAACAGCTCTAAGAAGAGTTTGATAAGATTTAAAGAGCTGTTGCTTTCACAAGGGGTTTGAAAAGAGATGGCAGTCCAATGACTAGTACCTCTTCAAAGAAACTCAAGATTGGTGATGTTGAAGTAGATGTTGAAGCTCCTTCTCACGATGTTCCACAGGAAGTAGAAGGTGAAGCTCCTTCTCAAGATGTTTCACGAGAGGAAGTTGATGCTCCTTCTTATTCTCGGAATATTCCAGGAGCTCAAGTTGAAGTTCCTTCTCAGGAAGCTATAGTAGAGGATGTTCCTAAAGCACAACAAACTGCCTCCCCACTCAAGAAGGTTGGTACCAAGAAGAAGCTATTAGGCAGAAAAGGTATTCATACTTCTCAATCTACCATTCAATTGAAGCAGGAGTTCGACGCTGACACAAATTATCATTAAGTATGCTTCTGATGAGGATTGCTTCTGATTGTGGATACACCTGTTTTAATTTATATGCAGTTTTTGACTGGAGTTATTGTCCTAGGGGTTAGGATCGATCAATGCCATCTACAGACTAGACAACTCTCGCAAGTACTTCACAAGTCTCAGGGAAATCCTCCACTTGGTCACTAAAGCAGACTTGATGACGATTTATGGACGTGTGATGACGTTTTATCAAGATAAGAAAGCTGAGGGAGTTAGTCTTGTTCTTTGGGGAGATCTTAAGATTTTGATGGATTCACCTGAAGTGAATGATGGTAGTGATTTTTGAAGAACAACACACCTGGAGTATTCAAAAATGGAAGCGATATTTTTTCTGGTTTCATTGTGTTGGAGACAGTTAGTGGTGTTTTACATATGTTTGTGGCATAAGAAGTATCCTCTCACTATTAAACCCCCCAAACCTTATCGAACGGATGCTCGATCATCAGCTAGAGATTTGTCACGGAACAGTGGGTAATGAACTTACCAATGCGGTTCAGTTGATTGCTTTTCTCAAGAAACAAATTTCTGATTCGAAGCGTTCCTAAAGGTTCATGCGGTGGTACTGTTAAGTTTATTTATATTATCATAAATCTTTTTGCTATTTAAAAATATTATTTTTGATATATAAAGTTCTTTATGTCGAACTTTATATTATTTAGCTTTTGCACAGGGTGCCATAAACCATTTTTGAGGTAGGCACCAAAGTTTTGGATATGGAAACAGTGTTGGCATGCTGCCTGGTTTTATTGCAAACCATTTTGAACATAAAAGAGAAAATTTTTAGGGTTTGGGTGTTGGTTAACCACCACACAACAAATGGTGTTCAACTCACCATGTCTCACAGACAAGAAAGAGTTGATTCACATGAGGGTATGCTCTGGTGTGATTCTAAATCCGTTTGATAACTTTAATAGTTTGCTCAAAAAACTATAGGGTATTTAAACCTACCCATGCTTCTTTCTGCAGTGTTGAAATGGTTATCAATCCACCATGGCTAATGCCCTTATTGGGCGAGAACTCTAAGGATTGCTAGTCCAAACACAACGGCTTTTGGTAAAGATTAACAAAATCGTTGATAGCTGACAATTTTGCTAAAAAATGTTAGGGTATCAACTCACCTTGTTATCCAACAATGGGTTGGGCTAGTCCTGAGCAGCTGGTACCAGGTAAAGACTTTAAAATCGTTTTGGCTGTGATGATTTACCAAAAATCATTAGGGTATTCCAAATTCACCATGATTTCAGCTTCTAGAGTTGGATGGTTACTAATTCACCAGGGTTGATGTCATGTTCCACAAAGAATTAGCTAGCCAATAGTGAGTAGCTACTCTGGTTTAAAGCTTTTCAATCTACTTATGTAGTGCGGTGGTTCCAAGTCTGTTGTGGTTCAGGTTTATGTTTGCTTCTTCAACGTTGCTGCCTTTTGATGTTCAAGTTCAACAAGACTTTTGATGTTCGGTTCCAAGGCTATGAAGACCAATCTGTTTGACACAAGATACTGTCAATGTTAATGCTCTTTTTTTTCTTTTTTTTTTTTTTATTCATCATTAATCTCTTAAAGGTGTTTGTATGAAGAAATACAGATTTGTGCAGAAGTTTCATGTGTTCAAGACACGACTCAAGCAGATTGGATGTTGCCGATAAGTTCATATTTCCATCCTCAAGGTTCAAGTTTGAAGATCTATCTAGAAACTGGAAATTAACATAGTTAAATTCTAGTTTAGGGGAGGATTGTTAGGAATATTTGTAATACTTAGTGTCTACTAGTAGGTATGTAGTTCCTACTGGTAGAGTAGTAGTTCCTACTGGCAGGTATGTAGTTCCTGCTGGTAAGGTTATTATCATAGTTAGTCCTGGTAGGCTAAGTTTAGTTCCTACTGGTAGAATACTTAGTCCTGGTAAAGTCAAATAGTTATTCCAGGATAAGATTTTAGTTAGTTAGAGATGAGGATATGCATGAGCTAAATAAGGAAGATATTCATGCATATCAATCTCACGCGTTTTTTAGTAAATGCTGATTAAGGTTTCTCCACTATAAAGAGAACCTACGGCTTAGGGAAATGTACACATCCAGAAAAACACATTTCTCCTTGTTAATTAATAGAAATCCATAGAATGATCTTTTTAGTTTTTATTAGTCATGTTCTTATTATTAGTTGTGTCTATATTCCACGTAGACATTAGCTTTTCAAAGCAAGAGTCTCTCTTGTGATTAGCTTGTGATTACATAGGTTAATCACCATCCTTAACAGGCAGTAAAGATCTATCTAGAGTGGGATCCAACAGCTCCTTAATTTGATTTTTCTCATCCAAACAAGTCAAAAAATACATATGAATTATGTATCTCGAATTGTTTTTATGAGATCATTATGCATGTGTTTGAAAACGTTTTTAGGTTGTATTGACAATGCATAACATCAATTTTATTATGTTCCTAACGTGAGTGATTAGAAAATAAAATTGAGGTTTTGGTTCGAAATCAATTTTTCAACAAATTCACTAATGTATGCAAATCCTATATCTACGGGAAGCATATTAGTTATACATTGTATCTTAGTACTCTTAATTGTACAAAATTAAAAGAAAAAACAAAAATCCCTAATTTCAATTTTTGGTGTTCATCATGAACCCTAGACTCAAATTGAAAGAAAATAGATGAAATGACTTGCAATTGATGATCTTTGTGATAGTAAGATTGATTATTAGTGTTGATTAGATCTTCAATTGATGTTTAGATGGTTGATTTTGAGTTTTGGTGGGTTTTGAGTCATGTTCATCAATGACAGCAGGTAAGGGGGTGTTTGTTTTTCTGTTTTGAATTTTTTTTGTTTAAGTCCCATTTTGTGACTTGCTGGTGGCGGTCCCATATTTACCGGCGGTCCCAAATATATTGGGGGCCGTCTATATGGGGGCCGCCCTCAGCCAAGGGTTTTTGGACTTGGTTTTTGATGAAAATTTTACGAAGATGAGTGACATTTTAATTTGCATTTCGGGAATTAAATATGCTTAAAGTACTTCGGATGAAGTATTTAACTTGTCACGACACAGAATGGAACACGGACTAGAATTGAGACAGAAGAAAGAGAAGCGAACTAAGATGATTTATGGAATGTGTTCCATCATTCATAAACCAAGACGTAGATAGTTAAACGATTCATGTTTAAGGGGTTTAGTAAGAATGTCGGCGATGTTGTCGACGGACGACACTTTTTCGATTGAGATATGTCCTTTCTGGACATTATCACGAAGAAAGTGGTGACGTATTTCGATGTGTTTGGTACGAGAATGTTGCACCGGGTTTTTGCTAAGGTCAATCGCGCCTTTGTTGTCGCACATGATGGGAACGTCGTCGAGTCGTACGTCGTAGTCGATGAGAGCTTGTTTCATCCATAGTGCTTGTTGACATGCCTTTCCGGCGCTTACGTATTCGGCTTCGGTAGTGGATATAGCAAGAGCGGTTTGTTTCTTCGAGAACCAAGATGTCAAACAACATCCCACGAACGTACAAATACCGCTAGTGCTCTTTCGGTCCACATAATCTCCCGCATGATCAGAGTCGGCATATACTACAGTTTCTATGTATACCGGTCCCCTTAGGATTACCATAATCCTAAGTGCGTAGTGCCTTTACTGTATCAGAAGATATAGCTTAACCGCTTCAAGATGAGAGGTTTGGAGCTCTTGGAAGCGGGCACAGAGGCAACACTAAACATGTATCGCGCTATTGCCGTTGGTATAATAAACTACCTATCATGCCTCGATACTTGGTACTATCTACCGACTCACACTCTTCATCTTTTGTGAGTTTGGTATCGGAGGACATGGGGGTTTTCATTAGTTTAGACTCTTCTAGACACAGAAAATTTTAAGTATTTCTTTCTAATTTACTTAGATTGATTAATAGATTATACCATTCTTACCATTTATTTTATTTTGTAGTCAAGGAGAAGTTAAGTTCACCCATACTTGCTCATTCCGAACTCGTTCATGCATGATTTTGGCATTTTCATCACAAATGTATTGACAAGTCGAAACGAATTTATGTCATCGACGTATGTTTGAACATTGACGAGTTTGAACTTTTCTTATTAGTAAAAAAGGTGTGTTATCTACCATTCACATTTTATACCTTCGTGTTTAATATTGAATGTTCTTTACCTATCATACCATGCTTTGGGGGCTTGTTTAAGACATATAATGCTTTCATTTAATTTATTAAACATGATACGGTTTTTCGAAAATCAATGAAATCCGGAGGTTGTGCCACGTATACCTCCTCATCTGATTAAAACCGTTCAGGAATGCACATTTTTACATCCATTTCTGGAACAGTTTAAAGTCTATGGCGCATGCTTAAAGCTATAATATTCTAATGGACTCAAGTCTAGCAACCGGGGCATTAGTTTTCATCATAATCGATGCCATCTTTTTGGTTTCAGCCTTAAGCAACATACTAGCCTTATTTCAAGATACACATACCGTACTAGTCTAACTTATTTCTAAAATATACCCTCCTTATTTTCATATGATTGTCATATTCCTAGGTTAAGGAACTAACTCCCAAACGTCGTTAGCAACGAATTGATTTAATTCTTCTTGCATGGCGCATTAATCTAACCTTCTTCATCTGCCTAACGCTTTTTCACATTATTTAGGTTCTATAGTTGATATAAAACAGATAGTTACTTTGGTGTTGGGGTAACGGTTTCCTCCGTAACTCCGTACGGCGGATGGACTGAAGAGATCCATATGGAGAAGTTCTAAGCATCTAGTCGTTGAGACTACATTCTTAGCTTTGTGACTAGCATGAGCTTGTTTTCCCATTTTGCAAGCATCACAAAAATGTTGATCAAACTTAAGCTTAGGTAAGTTTCTAACTAATTCCTTAGAGGCCAACGATTAAATGATCCTTAGGCTTATTTCCTAATTTCATCACATATAAGCCTTTCTTCCTAATACCTCTACCTATGACTTTACCGTCCTTAGTGATTTCACTATCATGTTCAGAGAAAGTTACTCTACACTTATTGTCACATATTTGTCCTATACTTAGCAAATTAAATCCTAAGTTATCAACATGTTCTACATTATCTATTTTGAGAGAGTCATTAGAAATCGTACCTTTACCAATGATGTTACCGCGAAGATTACTATCAAAAATGACGTTACCTCCATTGTATGCCTTGTTAGTGGAGAAGATCTTTCGGTTGCCCGTTATATGTTTAGAGCATCCGCTATCCTTGATCCATTCGTTGGGCTCCAAGTCGACTCCAAGGCATATCTATTTATATAAGACAATAACTCAAACATTTTGGTCCCCAATATCTCATGGGTCCACAGTTGTTAGTGTCAAACATCCCTTACATTTGATGCAATTGGTTGGGATGTGAGAATGGAAGACACATTTCCCATGGTATGTAACATTGACGTGGAAAGTTGTTTCAACTTACGGGAAAGCCATGAGGTTGGTTTTGTCGACCAACATGTCTTTTTGGTTGCGGTGTTTTAGGACGAGAATAATTATTATTGACTCTTCTAGGAGGTGGAGTTTTTGATCTAAAATTGGGTTTAGAAAATCCAACTCCGGGTTTTGACAATGGCTTATAAAATTGTTTAACTTCATTGTCACTAGCAACGGAAACTTTGGCATTGTTTACAATTATGTGTTTTGGTCTAGGACCCAAAATGGATTTTTGAAAAGATATAGTTTTTTTCAGATCTAGGCGTTGCTGGTGGCGGTCTCATATTTATTTTGGGGGCCGCCCATATTTATGGGACCTCCATCAGAATACGCCTTTTTCTGAGATTTCACAAATTTTATTTCCTTAGTTCCACTAGATGATGCTTCAAATGAATTAAACCCTAAACCTAATTTATCACCGGAGGGTTTTTGATTACTTAACATTTCATTTAAGCAATGTGTACTCTTTTCAAATTTGTTTAATCTAGTAGATTCATCTTTGAGTTTTTCATTCTCAATTTTAAGTACATGACACTTTGCACAATCGAGATCAACTCCCTTATTTTTCTCGAGTGTGGACAATTTACCTTTTAATTCTCTAAGCTCATTTTCTAGACTATTTCTAGTAGCTTTTAACTTTTTGTTTTTAGTGATTATCTTTAGACTCATTTTGCATAACTTATCATATTCGTTGTCTAAAGCTATATCATCAATTGATGAGTTTTCATCACTAAAGTAAGATGATTCGGAACATACCTCACTTGATGCGTGAGCTACAAGACACGTTTCATCTTTGACCTTTTCATCATCTTCTTCACCGCTATCGCTCCAAGAGCCTCCGACAAAAGCTCTTTGGTTCTTATCTTTCGGTGGTTTTGGACATTCTCCAATAAGATGATTTGGGTCGCCACATCTAAAGCATTTTCTATCACCTTTACCGTTCTTGTCATCACGACTTCTTTGGAACGCCTTTTTGTCGTTCCGAGGTTGTCTCACGAATCTACCTCTTCTTTTAAAGAACTTCTTGAAGTCTCTTACCGCCATGGCGTACTCTTCGTCTTCACTACCGGAAGTCGAACATTCTTCATCACTAGATTCTTTCTTAGCCTTTAAAGCAATAGATTTTCTTTCAACTTTTGCTTTGACTATTTCGAATCTTTCTTGATGATCATTGTGATACTTTAAGGTTCCCGATAAGTTCATCAAGAGATAGTAACGTTAAGTCTTTCAACTCTTCAATCGCTGTGACCTTTGCTCTCCATTTAGGATGTAGAGCCCTAAGAAACTTCCCTACGTAGTTCTTGCTAGATAACTTCATTAAGGCTTTAAGACTGTAATAATAGTATTAAATCTAGCAAAAGCACTATCTATAGATTCGTCTTCGGAAATGACGAATTGTTCATATTGTTGAACCAAAAGGTCAATCTTATTATCTTTGACTTGGCTATTACCTTGATGGGTGATTAACAAAGTTTTCCAAATTTCTTTTGCCGTGTTACACATGAAAATTCTTTCATATTCTTTTCTTGGCAAAGCATTGTAGAATACCATTTTATGCTCATTATTTTTAGCAAGTATCTTTTTTTTTGAGTAATCATCAGGTTTATTTTCAATAGGGATAATCTATCTAATTTGGTTTTCGGATTTTTACATAGGTTGAAAATCCCCATTGGTAATAAACATGCCAAAGATCTAGATCTTTTGATAAACATAGTCTCGAAATCTATTTTTCAAATAAATTTAAACTATCACTCTCATAACGGTGGAGGTCTCTTTGATAGATTGCCTTCTAGATCATTTGTCGGAATCCATAGATCGATCCAAGCTTTAAAATACAATATATTTAAATAATCTTAAGTGACATTGCTCTGATACCAATTGTGGAAACTAGAAGGGGTAGGGGGGGGGGGGGGGTTGAATAGTTTACACATTTGTTTTACGTTATAAAAAAATTTACTTTCACAAATGTTTAGATCCGAGTTATATGTTTAACCAATTCACAATATGAGCAAGCAATAACTATCTAAACTAAAATGAGATAATAACAATAATAATGTAAAGAGATAAGGAAAGAAACAACCAAATCAAGATACCAAGATTTTATAGTGGTTCGACTACGAAGCACCTCTTCGTCCTACTCCACTCCTCGAGTATCCGACTCAAGATTTCACTATGTCAACAAGCTTTCTTTAGGCGGAGAAAACCGTTTACACGTCGCTTACGTTATTTTCCGACACTAGCTAAATGTCGAGTCCTAATCTTAGCTAGAACCAATATACCACTTCACAAGATATACATACTCACAAGATCTACACTATCGGATCTACACAATATTCGAATCACACTAATACACAAGATAAATACAATAGAGGTTTAGTACTTAGAAGAAAAGAGGAGAGATCACTAATTAATATTTCGTTTCTTGACGAATACGAGTGTTCTTCTCTTGCACTTGAATGAGAGGGAAGAGATGAGAAGAAGATGTTAGATCACTTTAAATAAGATCTAAGTATGTTAGTGATCAAGAGTTTTAGTGAGAGAAAGAAGTTTTAGAGAGAGAAAGAATAGACTGAAAAATTTCGTGCAAAGAGGAATAATAGCTGGAATGAGAACAGTTATTTATAGGCAGTAGAATCCTCACCAACGGACTCTCTGGGGGCGGGTCCTAGCGGTCAGTATATATAAGGAGGGGGTTGCCGCCTAAACTCTGCTCTTTTTTTTTCTTTTTGTGGGGAAGGTTGTATCTGGTGTAGAAGCTTTCGTTTTGGGGGGGGAAATTTGACTTTCAAATTTAAATCTCAAATTTTAAGTTTTTAATAAAACTTTTTATTTTAATTAGAAAATATTTTGTAAATGTATTTTTGAGAAAATACTTTTGTAGAATTAAAAGTGAAGATTAAGAGAAAAATATTTTTTAATCACTAATCATGCTTAATTATTTTGTTTGTTCATACCTTAAGTGATCACTAATCTTAGAAATGAAATTTTACATTTAAAAATTTGTAAGCGTTTATTTTTATCGTAAACGTTTTTACATTTTTTTATTATCAAAACGTTGAGAGGTCAAAAAATATAAATAACGTTTTTGAGCATTATTTGTATTAACAATCTCCCCTTTTTTTATGATGACAAAATATAAACTCATTTTAAATAAAATTAAAGATGTCA
>BQNB010147363.1:0-16448 GCA_026074375.1 Tanacetum coccineum
ATTGAGATCCGATACTCCTACTTTCCTACATCTACTACCACCTCTTGCATAGCTTACCACCTGCCCCTCCTGAAGTGCTCATGATCAATTCTCTACCTGTATCATATCCCATGTATAATAAATTACATTAGTTATACCATAAAAAATGTAGTGAATCACAAAGAACATACATATTTTGCATTGTCTCACTCCTAAATGTCTCCCTTTATAGTTTTGACATATCATGAAGCATCAGCCAATATTAAACAATATACTTTTAGATAAAACATAGAACTACTTGATTAAACCGTTGATCTATAAGAATGATCTATAACAATCAACAATCAGACACAACATATGAAAATGCTCTCAAACAAATAAAAAATGAGCTACTATAACTTGAAAAACAACTGTATGAGTGCAGGCTACTTACAGTTTTCAGATTATCATATAGAAAAACACAAAGAATAGTTCTAAAAAGTTAAGACACTTCACCAACATACACACACACACAAACAACGATTTCTATGGAGTATGACTTCCCAAATGACAATCTAAACCAATCAATCAAATTGTAGCAAGTGTTAAATACGTAAATATTCAGACTAAAATCACTAATTAGTAAATTCAAAGGCTGAGTAGTTACCATTTTGAAAAGTTAAAACTTACTCTATCACTGAGGTGACTTAACTCGTACAAAAAGCGAGATGAGGTTACCGCATCACATATAACAGAAAGCAACTCATAAGTTAAATCTAAACAAACCAAACTATAGGACATGGAATACTTGTGGTCAGCAAAAATGTTTGATTGTAGTTTCGTCAATGATATTTACTTATCCATTAAAATGTCTATATAAAGCTCATACTTTAGAAAATTTACTTTAAGTAAAAGTAAATTTTATAAATTTGAGCTTTATAAATTCACTGCATTTAGAAAATTCAGAAAATTCAGAAAATTTACTTGTACTCAAAGCTTAAAAATGTAAGTTCCATCCAAGGAAACCATGGTTATTTAATATGAACATATGAATCAAAGAAGCTGATGTCTAACATTTTCACTTGTGCCAAAATACCTTAAGATCTTTATTCTAGTTTTCACGCAAGAATGATCCATTAATGTCAGTTTTTGATAAAAAGTTTTCCCATTCCTAATGCATCAGAGTCGGCTGGGCAACCAAAAAACAACCTGCAATATAAAACATGTATAAATATTTATGTAAACCCTGGGTAAATTTCAACACTTTTGACCCGTATGGCATTTTCTAATTTTATTCAAGTTTTTGAAGTATGACCACCTGACATGTTAGCGAAATAAAAATTACTTTTGGCATCAACCAAATAATAGCAGGGATTCGAATAACAATGCCACTCGAAGTAGGTCAGTGACAGGCCGACCACATGCTTTAACGACTCTTGTCGCTTCACTACAGTATTATATATTTCATCAGATTCCAGGTGGGGGGATAAGTGCATTCCTAGCACCTGAAGTCAATAGACTCTCTGATTTTGCAACTGAATTTCTAAAATATCATTGCATTTGTAACAATTCTTATTGAAAGTTAGTGACAATTCTGTTGTTCTCAATTTAATCACTTGTTAGAGCACTGAGCACTTGTCAGAAATTGCACTCAGCTTGAACTACGTGTTGCCTTACATGTAAATGCATTACAACAACTAACGATTAGATTTCTTAATTAAATAACTTTATGTCCTTTAACAGGTTATCTTTGAGGTTTGCCTGGCATGCGACTCACTTTGCGTAAACAATGCATGATTGTTTGGAATTCACATAAAGAGGCTCATGTAATATTTCAATGGGCAATGAAGCGTTCGCAATCACAATGTACCGTAGGTAAATCATAACTAAATCAGTTGACGTAAATCATAAGTAAATCAGTTGCCTAAGTTGCAACAACACTCACCCATAACATCATAAACCTATCCTATTTTCCACATTCCACCTATGCTTGCACCCAAAAATTTAATCTTGTAATCCTCCACTACTTGATGCAATTTCCAAAACATATTTTCATAAAATTTTCAATTCACAATCAAGCACCCTAAAACACCTATCTATAAGACGATGATAATGACAAATAAGGAAATTTTGTAGCCTTATGTAGCTTGTGTGCACAGTGGCTGCAACAATATTTCCCGAATCACACAAATAAACCTAAATTCCAACTAATCAAAACAAAAAGACTAAAACCCCTAATTTTTTTTCATAAATTTGTTGTTTAACTTTATAAAACCTCTTCCTTTTCCTACTCCTATCCACATCCTCATCTTCTCACATCACACCCGCAACTCAAATCACCCTACACCTCATCATCCTATTCATGCAACATAATCACCCTATCATTGTAATCAATACACACATCATTAAAATCAGCTTAAATGTATGAAAAACCAAAAATTAAAGAGAAGTGATGGCTTGGTCTTACTTGACTTTCTCTTCTTCCCTGGATCTCAAAATCTTATCTCATATAGTTTCCTAAAACAAAAAACATAAAACAACCAAAAAAATTAAGGTATAATTAAAATTAAGATTTTCCCTAATATCAAAAGAAAAACCTTGTACCTGCAGTTTGAAGCAAGGAATGCAATTCTTTTTGTAGGTGAAAAGATTGAAGACAATGCATAAGAATTACTATAGCATTGAAGACAAAGCATCTCCTATTTTTTTTCTAAATCATGGTGCAAGGTCTGGTTTGTATGTGTGTTTTTTTTAGGAAACTATGGGGCGGTGGATGGTATAGGTTGAAGATGAAGATGAAAGACACGTGTATGGAAAATTTGTATCTGTGTATAACACGTGTCCCCTTACTAGAGAGTGGGAGAGAAGAGAGTCGGGCGGGTATTATATTAAATGCATTAATGGCCTCCTCAGGGAGGCAATCTTACCTTTTAATATAAAGGTATAATGCGCATCAATTTCATGTTAAATATTAAAACACATAACTTGCTATGTTGTGTCCTAATTCCATAAAAGCACATGTTAAATATCAATGCGTATTAGATTAACATAATTTTTATTAATATCAAAAAATCACTTTGTCGCATATTAATCATGTTTCAAACATTCTTTAGACATTCAATTATTCATTAGTACAGGTTATCCGCGCATTGCAGTGGTATGTACCTTGTAATTAAAACTTTTGGATGAATAATATTATTCAATTATATATTTTTCATGATAATAACTTTATCTATGACGAAAGTTGAGGGATTAACTATATCGTACCCTATCTCATATATATATATATGTATGGTAGAGTACTTGTGCATCGCGATGCAATGGCTATACGAAAACGGTAGTTAGTAGTATTACGAACTTGTGATGATTATAACGATGAAAGGTACTTGCTAGTCAATAAATGTTATGTATTATTCGTCACAAAATTATATAACGTGTAAACAAAGAGTAATAAGCACTATTTGGTGCAAATATATTATTAGTAAATTTATATATGACATTGCTTAACAAAATATGAATTACGCAATTTTAAAGCTACATAATTTTCATACCTTATAAACTATATCAAATTGTTCGTACTTTGACATGTACAATTCTTTTTGTTTGTCCCTTGGAACCTGATATAACGTTTATTAAGTTAAACTAATCAGATTACATGGCAACGAAGTGAGTTTTAAACAAATATATATGAACAATATAAAGAACTAGTTTAAAACACACATAAGTACTTTTCAACGTATAGACTTTTATTAGAATTAAATAAAGAGTCTATGACACACCTTGCTTGCAGAATAGCAAGGTGGTTGAATGACAATTAGGGTGTTATCTCTAACCAAAGTTATGAGAAATAAGAAAACAAACTTGTTATGGCTAAACTAAAGCTTCAACTTTCAGTAGTACGAGTCAATTTGTTTGAGAGATAAATGAACTCTTCAATGTGTATCATATTAATTGGAAGAGATAACATTTACTTTGGAAATCCCTTTCCTTTTATAGGCAAAGGGATTAGGGTTTACAAGTTAACCTAATACACATGTCAAGCATTAAATGGGTAGTTGAGCTACCATTTAATGTACACATGCTTTATAGTACCAGGTACTGTCCTTTAAGGAAAGTTGATGTACTTCTATACCAACTTTATAAGTAACATTTCTCAAAGAGATTGCTTTATTCCTTTTGACATAAAGCAATCTTTTTCCCGCCTTGTAAACCTTCTAGAAGTGAAACAACGCGTTTCAACTTCTGTTAAGGAGATAGACAATGTTCAGCTTGGAATTGTCAACCAAGCTGAACTGAAGCTCTTACCAAGAGTCCTTCTTTAGTTTCTGTACCGCTGCATACACTGAAGTGAAGATACTTCCCAATCTTCAAAGGACCTGAAGAGCTGTCGCTGAATAAGCTACAACGACTCAAGCTGAAAGACTTCAGCTTGAGAAACACTTAGGGGATTTTATGTTTAAATCTACTGAAAGACTGAAGGGCTCAAGAACTAAACCCAACAATCTCCTCCTATTTGAATATACAAATAGCCTAAGTTAAAATCAATTGTAAGTGAGCAAAACAACTTCTTCTTACACAATTGATATAAATTGAACAACATAAACTGATAATCTTTTATTCTAACTTTCATTACAATACAATACAAAAGATAAAGTTATTACAAAAGATTACATTCTACTGCCTCAGTTGCTCAATGACTCTCATCTGCTTGGGTAGATTCAGGTTTCTCATATCAATTTTAGCAAGAAAAAGAGAACTAAAGGTCCTGGCATGATCATCAACCGCAGGACCTTGGTGAAGTCGGAAGAAAATTTCTTGTACAATATATAACATGGTGCTTCAATGGTAACAAAATCTTGTCTGTGATATGAGTTAAACAAAATCATACCTAGGGCAGGTTCATTAAGCACAGTACCAGGCAAATGATCTTTATACTTAACTGATGACTTCAGCCTTTTGTTTGCTTTAAAGTAGTCATGGATGTCATCATCATGTTTTCTCTTCTTGTTTGCGAGATCATTTAATTTGTCAAGAGGGTCCTGTTTGCTTAGAGGAATATCCAAGTTTATACCCAGTTCTGCTTCAGTCGTGTGAATGTAGTCCATTCTTGTACCTATCTATTTATAGATGGTTTCCCATCCTTTTCTAGTTTTGTTGGGACATGCTTTCATCACTTCTCTCCATTCGCCAAGGTGTAGATCACTGGCTTTGAAATTGGGAATAATTTCACTTGTACCATCCTCTCTATATACTTTGAGTGTAATTAGACCCTTTCTGGTCAAGACATCACAGTTGGTGATTCTTGATATTGCTCTTCTATTAAGCATTTTGTCATAGTATTTGTCATAGTATTTGTCATACTATAACATGTCATTGTAGTACTTTTTCACCACTTATGGACCAAGCAGATCAACCAGTTTTGCTTTCCTTACTTCCCCTTCTTGTTTGGATGCTTTAGCTTTGGCATCTTCTTTTAGTTTCTTTTGATGATTGATTTCTTCTTCAATTAAATAGATATGCCTTCCATCTTCAGTGATAAAATCAAACTTATTTAGCTTCTTTGTCCTGGAGGGTTCAACCATAGATACAATCACATAGGTTTCATCATCAGAATCACTGTCAGTACTCTCTTTCTTAGCCTCCTCTGAAGACAAAGCCTTTTTGCCTTTGTCTTCCTTGATATGCTCCCCCTCAGGTTGAGAGGAGCTTTTTGGTGGTGGTTGGAGATAGGGAGATTGCATTTAAGTTGTAGCAGTTGTGATGACTGGGGGATTAAGTGGTGGTGTTGTTTCAGTTTGTGGCTTGTTCTGGTTGTCTTTTTTAGCATTCTTGAAGTTTTCCTAAAAAAGAAAACATATTTTTTTCTGTTAATATTTGTATATATTTATGAATTTTCTAAGATTAAAAATTAATTAAAACTAATTAAATATAAAAAGTCAGAAAATATAACTATAAAAAAATCTGAAAAAATCAAATTAAATAAAGAAAAAGTTGAGGAATCTAAAAATATAAAAATGCCCAAAAGTTACTGTTTTAATTAAAAGTAATTAAACTAATTAAATCTAAACCTAATTTAAATTAATTAAATTAAATAAACTAACTAAAGTTAACCTAAGGGACTTACAGTGAAAGGACAAAAGGACTAACGAGGTAACAGCACAGTTAACACTAGGGACTAACTAAGTTAACCAAAAAGATAGAAATTACACAAATGGTTTCCCAGAAGCTTATATGTACCCCGAGACTACAACAAGTCAAGAGTGCTTATTATCAAAAAGCTAAAGAATCAAAGTTGTAAAGGGGCTTGAGGGGAGCATTTTTCATAAAAGGCATATAAGCTGAATTGAACTAAATAAGCTAGAAACTTAGCTTTTTGGACTGACAGAAACTAATAAAGCATATGAGGCATAATTTACTTGGCTTTTTTTTGGGATTAAGCTATCAAAAATAAGTCTAAACTATGGGGGACATATAAATATGGGATAGGGAGAGTCCTAATTATAACGCTAAGGAAGATTAATAAGCCCTAAAATAAGCTGCCCAAAGAATAATGCTATGATGACAGTTTTAACTAAGAAAATAGAAAACGTGCTACTTTAACCCTAGAATAAGCTAGACTACAAAGGGAAGATAAGCTATGAACTTTTGGGGGCTTAAAGGACTACTTATAGGCTACACTAAAAAGCAAAAAGTCCTAAGAGTCTAATGCAAAATAAGCTAGATAAAGGGTGCTGAAAATTGGTTTCAGCACCAGGGGAGAAACAGGCAGTGGCTAGGGGCTTTTTGGGCTTATGAAAAATAAGCACAAGAGTGCTTTTTACCCCAAACCAAGTCCAAACAGATTTAGAGTGGTGGTCAATGAGCTTATTTCCAAAATAAGAGGGCTTAAGGAACAACAAAAGTTGCTGATATTCAGCCTTAAAAATGAGGGTTTTTGAAAAAATTGCATAAACCAAACTTTGACTTATTTAGTCAAGTTAAAAGAGACAGAGTTAAGGGCTTTTCAAGGGGTCCTTTGTGGTCACAATTAGCTCAAAAAAGGTACTTGCTTAAGCTGTTTAAGCAGCTTAAGCAACAAAGCTTATTTTTTTATAAAGCTTTGACAGAAAGTCAAAGGGTTACTAAAACTTTAATATTGAACTAAAACTTGTAATTTTTTGGTCTAATTGAGCACACACACTCAGCCAAAAGTGGCTGAGTGTTTGTGACCCATAACATCCCCAAAATGACCCATTTTACAGCTTAGCCAAACACCCCTTTAAATAAGTAAAACGAACTTTTTAACTAATTTAACTTAAAACTAGTTAAAACAGACTGAGATTAAGGACAATGTAATATTATAAGCAACCTAAAAACATACTTTCCATCACAATTTGAACCGAATTACAGAACTCACAAATGAAAATTTAAGGAAACTTGAAGATAAAACTTTACGAATTTTTCCAATTAATTTTGCTTAAAACAACAATGTTACAATAAAAATTAAACTGGGAGCTTAAGCTACAATTTTTAAGAAAAAGTTAAGTAAAATAAAGCTAAGTTAAAACTTGTTGTCTTCGGCTTGTCTTTTTTTCTTGCTTTTATAGAAGTCTCAAGGCTTTCACAGCTTCTTTCTCTTTGTGTTTCTTGTGTGAGAGAAGCTCAGCAACAAATCCTTAAGCCCTCCATTTCAAGTGTGCTTTATTAAGCTCATCCCACCTTTGTTGATGGCTTCGGTTTGGTGAGATATGCCAAGTGGCAATCTTTTGTTAGGGGATAGGGGAGGGTGATGGACTGGTTCTAGAGAAGGGTTGGGTAAATGGGAGAAGGGTATCAGTGATGGCGAACAGGATCAATTAATAGTACACCAAGCGTTGAGCGCGGATCGAACAAACAAACTTCTACGCAGAGCGGAACAAGCCTCTATTGGTTCACATTTTGTAAAAAGTTTTCCCCAATTTGGCAAAAAGAAACCCCCAATTTTCTAGTTACTTTTCCACTCTTATTCTTTTGTTTCTCTTCTTTTTAGTTATAAGTAAAGTTTTCGGAAGGCACAAAAGGCCCTATGTGTGGTTTATTGAAACAAAGATATAAAAGGATTCATGACTTGGCAGTTTCAGCCCTTGTGTTTTAAAAGGGAAAAACAGTTTGTAAAAATGCAATTTCAGTCCCTAACTTTGTTTAAACCATTTTCTTTATATAAAACAAATGTTTTTTAAAAATTGACATTTTTAAGTCCATATGTTTATAAAAATGTTTTTGGGCCAGTATGGGGCTTGGGTTTGTGTATTGGGGCCCAATTTGTGTGTCCTGGGCCCAATAGGGTTTTTAGGCTTAGTTATTGGGCTGTTTTAGGCCCATTAAGGTTTGGTGGGTTTTGTTGTGTACAATGGCGTGAGATTGGCTTGTTACAAGGGTCTAGGATCGGCATTCAAAGTCTTCACATAAGTCTCTGTCAATTGCACACAAATGGGCTGTGTCATTGATTGAGGGCCCATTTGGTCTTCACAGTCTTCAATTAATATACTATTGGGCCATTCCTTCCCAGGCCCATCAGATGGGTTGAGATTAGCAACCAGTAAGTATTCTTCAATAACGGCTACCAGTTTTGCGACTGTTAATATTGTAGAGTGGACATTGAGACTTTGACTTTTTCTGATCTTCTGGCATTTGGCTTTGGCATTGTCCTTTAACAATCTTTTCCATTCCGTGTCTGGTTTTGTCGTTTAAGCTTTGTTTTTTTCGTCCTTTTACTTGGTTCTCCGTTCCTGCACAATCCATTTACAAAAACAATCGTATCTTTGTGCATTTTTAAGTCCGTTTTTGGTTATTTTAGCTCGTTTTTAAAGGTAAAAGGTATGTGTTTTTAAGCACATACCAGACCATAGACACATTAATCCTGTCACAATTAATGCAACACTCCGCATAAAGCAGCATTTATGTTTAATTATAGATCTATCTTAGGAATCAAAGCGAATGGTGATCCATGTCTTAAAACCCTAGCCAAAGAGACTTACCACTTATTGTTATGACGGTTGTTTTATATACGGGTAGTCACTATTCTATTCAAATCTTTATCATAATTTAGAGTAACATGATTGCTGAAACATATACGGTTCACACTACCTGTACCAAACTAAGGCTCATAATTCAAAGACCAAGACAGAATATTCTTTGTGATCCTATCTGGTCCAGTAATAAAAAATACAAAGGAGGAGTTATCTAGATATCTAGATTACTTTTAAAGGTAGCCAGTCCAGTTTGAATGATAGTCGAATATTCAAAACACATAAACAAGTATGAGGTGATAAACATAATTAAACAATCAACAATTAATTAAGAAACCGATTTTTAAAACAAACCAAACATTGAAATCGAACGATTAAGAGAGTAAAAATTACACGATGTCTTCTACGGATTCGTGATCATGCATGACCTTGGTGGCTGATCTCTCTCTCTAAAATTCATCATTTACTGAGTAATGTATTATGAAGTAGCACCCCATGTGGTATTCCGCTGCGTTGTATGATTTTTGGGGGTGTTACAGTCTAAAAAAGACTCGATACGCCGTATCTGGCTAGGTTGATACAGCGTATAAGGCTGGATTCCTTAGAGTGCGCCCTACGTTCTCAATCAATCAATGATATCATTCCCAATTTACTTTTATTACCGTATCTTCGAATAATTATCTTCATGGATACGGCGTATGGAAGCAGTCAGATACGCCATATTAAGAATTGGTCAAACGCGCTTTCTTGTGAAGTCTTGATGCTGATACGCCATATCTCTTTTGTTGGATATGGCGTATTTAGTCAGAAATCAGCAATCTTCAAATGTCTTCATTTTAGCTCTAAATTATGCACCTTTTAGCTTGTCTTCACAAAACACTCCTGATTTACTGCATTTATCAACTTTAAAGCAATTAAGTACCAAATCATGCAATAATTATATAAAAGTGGGCAAAACAGATGGGATAAATGATATAATAAAGTGACGTTATTTGATGTCATCAAATATCCCCCCACTTGAAACCTACTTGTCCTCAAGTAGACTTTAGAAAAGTTTTAGTTTATGAAAATGTATCCCAACCGAAGTTAAGGATTTTACGTTTAAGCATCGTTTTGTCCTAATCACCCGTACATAACCAAGCTCCTCACAATATATGGAAATGAAAACACTTAGATCACTCAACTAATCTAGGGTGCAACATTTAATTGGTATGCTCAATTGCTCGGTCGTGATTAGTTTTCTATCATAAGCTTAGCAAGGATACACATCTCCACCGCTAAAGCTAAGGAGAAACAAGTCAAAAGATAAATTGGGTTAAGAAGGCTTAGGGTTGATCATTCAACAGTCTTTCGCCAAAAGTACCACACCAATAAGGCAGCTGCATCGTACATACACGGCTGTAACGACGGAATAGACATATACAATCCAATCACATCCCTGTTTGTGTTTAACCAGCGGTTAGGATGAAGAACAATATAGGGTAGGGAGCTTCTAGCTTTCACCGAAAGTCGTCATCCAACAAGGCAGTTGAGACATGCATACACGGCCGTAATGACATAATAGACATGAATGCTCGTACAAGTCCTTGTTCGAGTAGACATTAAGGTTAGTTGCTAGGAAAGGGAAGTAAAATCGGTGTTAAACAAAATTTCACGAAACAAATAGATTAAGCCAACAAATAAGGTACGGTTGCTAGTAATTTTCCCTCGACCGTTCCGTGACAAAGACCCAAACATATAGACAAATGCCTCAATCATAGAAATGATAAAGACAACCTAAGTTGGCGTTCCCATAATGATCGACTTCCTTTACATCACGCTCTTTACATACTTTTACAGAATAAGTGGTGATATCAGCCACTTTCTATAAGACTTTACATCGTTGATTTTTGTAATGTATCAATGAATAATCGATCCTTCTAAGTAATTCCTTTGATTTTTTCTTCCTTCTCTTTTTTGCTGCTTTTTCTTTTTTTCCATTAAAAAAAATATCATAAATCTCGGTTTTATTTCACCGTCTTCACTATCATAATTCATCCGGATGATCTTTTCCTTGTAACACTTCTTCTTCGGACATGATTCATAATCGCGAAAGTAGCGAAACTTACGAGCTATATATTTTTCCCATTGCATTGTGTAATTTACCGACCATTATAGAGATAGAAAAATTTCACTTTGACACAGGAAATAAAAAACTTTACACGAAAGCAACTAGCAACTTTGATTAAAATAGGCTTAATCTACACAGTAGGCTAAGGTGCAAAGGTGTAACAAAACATATAATATGGTGTAAAAAAAGAAAGGAATGGCTCAACAGGTTGTTCTAGGGAATCTTACTCTAAAAATGAGAGTAAATAAAGGGTTACACGGGATTTAACTAACCAGTGTAGTTAGTTAATTTTACGACATGTAGGCTATTTGGTTTAATCCTAGAAATTTATCACTTAAACATGTTCCTCCATCTAAATCTATAGTACTCATCATTGCGGTCTCGAGTGATATGCCAGGCCAAGTTCTAAAGTCCACTACATCACCGGCACACTCATAATTTTATGGAATTTTTAGTAAGCAATTGGAAACGGGATAGGCTTAATTCTCATAATATGTATCAAGGGTTATAGTGTGCTAGGTAATGTAACTAGTGATTTTTACAAAAGTTATGCCAATTTTTTTTAATTTGGCCTGTTTTTAAGCACTTTTAAGCACGTAGCATGTTATTTTGTAAAAAAGAAGACAAGTACATTCTAATTCTCCATCCCCCACTTAAATTATACAACGTCCTCGTTGTATAGATAAAATAATAAATAATAAGGGAACATAGAATTAGAACGGAAAATTCCTTGATGTTTTGCTTGTGATAATTCTCTAAGATGAGTTCTTGAGCAAAAAGTGTGTTGACTAGGGCTTCAGAATGCCCATATAAGTTCAACACATGTCTTTTTTAGGATATACCATATCATAGCTTCAGCAAGGTCCTACATAAAAGATTAGAAAACGAGTGCAATTTCTATCTCGCTACAATGGTACAAGAAAACAATTAAACACTCAACTATACAGGGATTAATATGCCGTATCCCAAATCCTAGGATACGTCGTATGGTTCATGTAAAAACAATTAAATTACTGGAAATTAAATATTAAGTTATAAAACTGATAACGTCCAGACACGTCTATACGCCGTATCCAGAGGGGTTGGATACGCCGTATAGAGTGTCTGGGAAGACAGACTCGTGTAACAAACAATTAAAATGCGACAAACAATTAAAATGATCAGGTTGTCTCCCGGGAAGCACTTTTGTTTCAGCTGGTCTTTATGTTCGACCTTTTTCCTCCTTCTTCATTCGTCATCCGATGTTGTCACGACCCATCCTTCATCTATGAGACGTAAAAGTTCTCGATAAGCATCGAGGCTATCCTTTGAATGGTTGAGGTATTCAGACTCTTTTATGGTAATGTACTCCTTGTCATCATTGAATGAGTACTTCATCATCTCGAATCTCCTGATTTTGCAGTTTGATGGTTCAGGATTTGGATTCCCCTTATGTTATTCATGTCCTTTATTTTCTTAAGTATCACTGACGTTGGTTGCTTTATAATTCCTTCTAAATATACGATTGGCGTCAAGATAAGGATCACTAGTCCATTTAATTTTTATATTCGCATATGGTCCCCGTCCAAAATTTTCCATATTCACCTTCCACCAGCATTCTTGCAGTTTTACCAATACATCATAATCTAGCTCGTGGAAGTTTTCAAAGCTGTTTTTCAACCATCCGCAGAATTTCATCACCTCGGGAGTCACGTCTCCCTATGGTCCTTCAACTTTAGCCTTAAGTGCTAAGGTTTCATCCTTCAGTTTCCTATCAGCTAGTTCATCATACTACCTGTGATCTTGGAAATAGGTCATGCTTCCGACTCGAACCATTCTTGGTAGTTCCCTACCATTACAGAACCCATCAATATCAGAAGTACACGTGGGCCACTTAGTTTCTCCATTCTTAAAACGACACGGTTTGCATATATGATCACATAGTTGATATGGCATCCCATTTTCTGACCACGATTCTTCGATACCCTTCGCTATGTCTGTATTCAACTTTCGTTCATACTCATCGTAAGTTTTGAAGTTTTGGATATCATAAGTGAACAGATCTGTTTCGATCTTTAGAAGGTAGTTGAATTCGTAGAATGCCTCGCACAAGGGTGTCTCAAAGTCAACCAGGTTTCCTTCGATCTTGAAGATTTCGAGAACATTGTCTGTTTCGTTCGGGTTGTCATCCTTCTCGATTTCTTCTTCTTCATTGTGATCAAAAAGATGGTGGAATTTTAGAATGAACTTTTTGACCATGTTATCCCAAGTAGTGATTGAGCCTATACACTCCTTTGTAAACCATTCACTTGCAGCTTATGCGAGTGAAACAAGGAAATCACTAAGTTTGAATCGTTCTTGAGTCAACCCGTTAATTTTGATTGGCCCAACAACTTTGAGAAATTTATCGATGTGTTTGAACGCGTTTTCCCCAATATTCCTATTAAAACCATAATCGCGTATTTTCACCAAGAATGTTCCTTGTATTTCAACGATAAATTTCTCAACCATTCTTCCTTCGTTATCATTAGAGACGAAGTTCTTTCGGGTAGCGGTAATGTAGTCGTTTGGTTCTGCCATGGTGGTTTCTTTGTCAATGGTTTCCTGAAATTAAGCACAAATAATCAGTAGGATGTGCCCTTGGGGAAGGGAACACATAAAATAGGAAATCAAAAACGAAAAATTACAACTGTTACAATATCAAACGACAAATATGCCGTATTTAATTAATTTGAATACGCCGTATTGGTCTGTTGAAGGTCAGTACGCCGTATTGATTTCACAGAATACGCCGTATTATTTGGAAGAACAGATACATCGTTTAGACTGCAGAATTCAATACGTTGTTCTGGGTAGAAGGGTTGATACATCGTATCCAACTGGTGGATACGACATATCAGGTGATCAGTCAGAACAGAATACTTTTAAAAACAATTAAATGCGGGAATCTTAACAAACAATTTAAACACACGATGCAAATAAATACAAACAGAATTAAATAATTAAATTACACTAAACTAATTAATGGTTAGAAATAAGAATAAGGTTTAATTAATTCACTCCCCGGCAACGGCGCCAAAAACCTAATGTGCTGTCGTGTAGGGTTAATTATTTGATTATCAAGTTTTACATTTACAGTTAGCCGGCAAACCTAAAACAACACTTTAACAGGCAGTGTACCCGGTCAAGATGGAGTTTCACGGTAAGTAGGGTGTCGAACACTAAGAGTGAAACATTAATCCTATATTCTATCAGTACTTTAATTAGTTCTAATTAGTCTATTTACTGGTTAAACCTATGCTATATACGTTGTCTAATGATATGGGGGGGCTTTTAGCCTGAGAGACTGGTACAGGTTTGGTGGTGACAAATATCAATTCAATCAACAATAAACATAAAGGAAGAAAATCAGAAGATAGAAAAGCGATACAATCCAAATGATAGAAAACTGTATTAGCCATATTAAATCCAGTTCAATGTTGGTTTGCTTGTTTTAGTGCAATGATTTACTTATCTCGAAGCAGCATATCATTCTGAAGACTTAGGCGGGACATCATCCTAAGACCTATACATGATTAATCCTGTCATAATTAACGCATCCGCATAAAGAATCCTTTAGTTTAATTATAATCTATCTTAGGGAATCAAAGCAGTGGTGATCCTGTTAAAACCCTAGCCTAACGAGACTTTACCCACTTATTGTTTGACAGTGTTTTATATACTGGTAGTCTACTATTCAAATCTTTATCAGTTAACTAAGAGCATGATTGCTGAAACATATACGGGTCACCTACCGGTCCAACTAAGCTCATAATTCAAAGACAAAGACAGAACGTTATTTGTGATCCTATTGGTCCAGTAATATAAAACACGATATAGAGAGCTATCCCGGTATCTAGATTACTTTTTAGGTATCACTAGACCCAGTTGAATGATAGGTCGTATATTCAAACACATAAACAAGTATGAGGTGATAAATATAATTAAACAATCAATGATTAATTAAGAAATCGATTTTTAAAACAAACCAAACATTAAACTTTCATTAAAATGGCTAATACCTGAGGGTATTAGCCCACAACCATTGTAATTATACAAGCATAATCAAACAATTAAGAGAGTAAAAATTACACGATGTCTTCTATGGATTCGTGATCAATGCTTGACCTTGGTGGCTGATCTTTTCTTCTAAAATTCGTCTTTTAATGAGTATGGTATAAAGAATATGATATTGCACACTGAAAACTCGTTTTTGAGTCTTCTATTTATTGTGTCTGAAAAAGACTCGGTATGCCGTATCTGGCTAGGTCATTACGGCGTATAGGGCTGGATTCCTTGGAGTGCGCACTACGTTCTCAATCAATCAGTGATATCATTCCTAATTTACTTTTATTACCGTATCTTTTTGAATTGTTATCTTCATTGGATACGGGTATGGAAGCAGTTTGATACGCCCCGTATATTGAATTGGTCAAACGCGCTTTTTGTGTAGTCTTGGCGCTGATACGCCGTTATCTCTTTTGTTGGATTATGGCGTTATGTAGTCAGGGAACTTGCAATCTTCAAATGTCTTCGTTTTAGCTCCAAATTATGCGCCTTTTAGCTTGTCTTCACAAAACACTTCTGAATTACTGCATTTATAAACTTTAAAGAAATTAAGTACTAAATAATGCAATAATTATATAAAAGTGGGCAAAACATATAGGATAAATGATATAATAAAGTGACGTTATTTGATGTCATCAATAATACAAAAGATAAAGTTATTACAAAAGTTTACATTCTACTGCCTTAGCTGCTCAATGACTCTCATCTGCTTGAGTGGATTCAGGTTTCTCATATTAATTTCAGCAAGCAGAAGGGAACTGAAGGTCCTGACATGATCGTCAAGCCCAGGACCTTGGTGAAGTCTGAAGAAAATTTCTTGTACAGTATATAACATGGTGTTTGAGAAATCTTTAAAGTCTTCAATGGTAAAAAAATCCTGTCTGTGATATGAGTTAAACAAAATCATACCTAGGACAGGTTCATTAAGCACAGTACCAGGAAAATGATCTTTATACTGAACTAATGACTTCAGCCTTTTATTTGCTTTGAAGTAGTCGTAGATGTCATCAGCATGTTTTCTCTTCTTGTTTGCTAGATCATTTTGTTTGTCAAAAGGGTCCTGTTTGCTAAGAGGAATATCCAAGTTTATACCCAGTTCTGATTTAGTCGTATGAATGTAGTCCATTCTCGTACCTACCTGTTTATAGATGGTTTCCCACCGACAAAATTATGTTGAATCACCAAATCTTGAGAAACCAAATAACAATCAAGAAATTTTCAATCCTCTCATAGTTACGATGGACGATAATCGTACTATGGCTCAATTGCTCGAGGCACCCACCGAGGGTTACGAGGATGCAATCGTT
>BQNB010147364.1:0-11877 GCA_026074375.1 Tanacetum coccineum
GACTAAAAATTCGTTGGGGTAAGTTTTAGGGTTTTAGTTTCTTAATTTTGTTTTGTTAATTGTTCTATCCTTTTGAATTCAGTTTTTGTTTGATTCGCGTATGTTGATTGGTTGAAAATAAATTATACGTTTCTAATTAAACATATACTATTTTTTTTAATGTTTGATTCAATAAGTTTGCCATATGGTCTTCCAGTTGAATTGTCTAATTGATAAAAATAAGTTTGGAATTTATGATTTTTGTCGGAAATTATTGATACAGTTTTAGATTTCCTTTGTTAACAATGCTTTATGTACAAAGATACCAAATATCATTATGGTTGAAGGGTTTAAGCATCTTTTTATCAATGAATATTCTTTGAATGAATTTAGGTTATGTTGATAGACCCATACCCGTATGATTACCCTCTTGTGCATGAGATTGATCATATCTATTAAACAAGCTTGAGATGTTAGTAAACAATGCCGGAGTATGACGTGGGTTAGTTGGGGTGTGAGCTAAGAATTCGAGGGTTTCGTTTCTACTCTGTGAATAATTTCTAATTTCGATACGACATGACATAAAAAATGATACATTGAGAAGGAACTTTGCTAATAACATTTTGAATTTGTGTGTGCAGTTACATACTCAGAATTTGCTAAGTTGCTAACAAATTAAAGACACGTAATGCACTTGATATAAAAACTACAAGGGGCATAACTATAGTATTTCCATAATTGTTACCGTAACATTGTAATTGAGTACTTAAGCAATTCATGTGTGCTTTACATTTTGGTGGTTCTGTGCAGGGCTCAGCGCGTTCACTGTTGACTATGCATATTTCCCCCCTTCTAAAAAGATAGCCAATCCTTGAGTTACAAAGGTGCTTTTTTTCCTGTTTTTACTTGTTGTTTTAAGATCCTAGAATCCATTTAATAAGTCTAGACGCATACCGTGCCGCACAGAAAATCCGTAGCGGCCGATAATTAAGGTATGCAATATTTTGGGGACGTTTTTGTATGTAACGTTCACAATTGAATTGTTTGGTCAAATTAAAACAACGATATGCAATATTGTTATAATTAATAGAAAAAGAGTTACGGTTTGGGTAAAAAGTGCAAGTGCAGCTAGGGGTGTCATTTTTTTGTGCAATACTTTGGTGTGTTTAATGCACGTGGGCTAGTTCAAAGCTGTTGAATCTGGGTTATAAACGAACAATAATAAAAGTTTGTTGGTTTAGAGATTAAACATGATGTTTTGAAACCCGGTTCGACCCGGCCGGTTCAACCGAATATGATCGAAAAAATAAGTCAAATTAAAACCTTTTTTATATTTTCGAAATCCGATTTCACACCCGGTTGAACCGGTACACCTCGTTCTTTTTCCTACGAAATATTAAAGACCTGTCATTTTTTAATTATTTCAACGTTTGTGAAAGAATGATTAACCTAGTGAACGACACCGGTTGAACAATTAATTACCTTTCATTTTAGATAGGAATTGTTGTTTTAAACCAAAATGTTCGAAACTTTATATATATCTTCTTTCATTAGCTTTGAATATTTAATTAATTACCTTAAATAAAGTTTAAATCAATTTTTTAAAGTCAAATAATAAAACACGAACTCAAATTTATGCATTTCCATATATAAATTTTAAGTTTCAAGATTTTTTAATCTTTAAATTTCAAGTTTTAGGTTTTAATTTACGTTTCATTAATGAGTTATTAATTGATCATATATAATTTAGTTTTTTGTTGTAAGTCTTCTCTTTGCCATATATTATTTATTTTTTTTTTACTTGACAAATAGTTTTTCTTAACTCTTTTTCTGTAGTTAATTGATATCTAAGTTGATAGCAATTTGTAGTTTATCCTAAAACAGTTCTCCACGCATTAAATCGGTATACAAAAATTGTTTCACATATTCATAATTCAACGTGCTTTATATATAGGTTTGTCAAGTTTCAACTTTTCAACAATTAGGACAAATATCCTCTATTATAGGAGAGAGATATACCTTTTTAATCATTCCAAATATGTATAAATTTTATTTTTCAGCATTTCTTAAAATACTATTTTCAAAAATGTTAAAATTTCAAGAAATGGCTAAAATACTTTTTTCAACAAAGTTAAAATTTAAAGAAATATGACTAAATGCTTTATATTTAGTATAGAAAAGTGTAATTCTCGTATCAAATTATACATTTATACTCTTTACACAAGAAAGTTAAAATAATACTATATAAAGTTTTTTAACAAGCCCATCTAAATCACTAATAAAACAAATATAAATGTCGCTTTAGAATAATTACATCACATATCATTTTAACATCCCCCCCTTTCTACAATTCGATTTCTGTCGAGCAAAGCAAATTCCAGCCATCAAAATAGCAGTTTCAGGCCGCAACTATAAATTTAAAAGCACAATAAAGAAACTCATATTAATAGAATAAAAATCGTTAGAAATCACGAAAGAAATATATAAAGAACATATGAGAATCAAAGAAAGATTAATGGCCAATTAATATCTTTCATAATTAGTCTCCATAATTGTAAGAATTAGTGGTTACATGACCAAATTAAATATAGTCATTTAATGCATTCAAACATGCCACTTGAATTTGTGAAAGTTGTTACAAACATTTAGTGTCGACCTTAAAGGTTGTCAACATTTCCTAAATTATGTAGCCATATGCGTGTAGACTTTGAAGGTTGTCTAACATGGCCTAAATTACATTATAAACTCTCAGACTTTCTAGAATGGATGTCAACATTTCCTAAAATGTATTTCTATTTCAAGATTAAGAGTTTCAAGAATTCAATAATGGGTGATACACCCTTTATAATGTATTATAGATAAACAAAAAGCCTAAAAACTTAAAAAAGAACATACACGTAGATATGGTGGCAACAGTTTCTGACAGCAGCCTCATTTTCGACGGCGATTTTCGCGTGGCGGGACTCGTTTCGGAAGCGAAATTTATGGCGGCAAATAGTGGCCGAAATTAAAATATGACAAGAATGAATAAATTTAGTATGAAATATGGTAGATGTGGTTACGAGTTTTACAATAAATGTATCTAAAATCTGAGAATCAAAATAAAAGAAAAAAATTGTGAATGTGATAAGTTGGATACTGAGAAGATTAAATGTTTCTGTGTGTTTTTTCAATGCAATTGTGATCCCTATTTATAGGGGATTTACCCAAACTATAGTCAATATAAATTATGAGAGATTACATGGGCCATTAATCTATTCATAATAGCCTCCTAGGGATTTTAGTGGTTACAATACCACAAATTAAATGTAACATTGTAATTAAGTACTTAAACAATTCATGTGTGCTTTACATTTTGGTGGTTCTGTGCAGGGCTCAGCGCGTTCACTGTTGACTATGCTATTTCCCCCCATCTAAAAGAAGCCAATCCTTAAGTTACACAAAGGTGCTTTATATTCCCCTGTTTTTACTTGTTGTTTATAAGATCCTGAATCCATTTAATAAGATTATGTCCATGTTATTCTTTGACTAATTCGATGTGTGATACCAATAAAAGTGCAACTGGTCGTTTACACATTTTCCGTGTGAATGTTGAATGCATTTAAAATCCAAATTCTTATGAGCATAGGGATGCTCGTGAACAGCTCCAAAATCTTAAATCTCATTTTCCTATCATTCTCTTGATTCATATGTGCAGGCGTGACCAATAAGAGTTGGTTCAAACATTTTAAAGGCATAGTCTTGATGCACAGGTGTGCAACTTTCAGCATTTTCTTTGATACGTCTTTTTAGATACAAACTTGTTTGGATTATTTCAACATGAATATATATTTTAACAGATGTTATGCACATTTAAAAGGTTGAAGAGAGGTTTCGTGTTGATAAAGCAGGAGACACAGTTTACAAAAGTTTTAGAAGTAGACGACAGATTACAGACTGTACAGCTCTAATAGAACAAAGCTGGTATGTGCTTTTGTGATGTTGAATACCAAATTGTGTAGTCTTTTTTGTTTGTATCTTAGTGTAAATTTGTTATATATGTAGGTGGAAGCTTTTAGATTTCGCAGAACCTAAAATAAGCTTTATGTCGTTTTTTTATCTTGACCCAAACGAAAGACGGGCATTTTGTGTTGGTGCATAGCAGAGGCCTGCTGAGATTGGAAAACGCTTATGAAAAATTGCAGCGCTTAAAAGGTTGCCTTGAAACATTGACTCGAAGCAGTAAGTTAAATATTTACATGATTAGTAATTCTTGCTCATATGGGTTATGTGATCCAAGTTTTCATAAATTATCTCTACAATCCGTTTCGCTTGGGTAAATTAGTAAATGCTTTTTTTTAATTCTCATAGGTTGGGGAAAATACTATAACCTCCCGTTTATTGTTGCTCATGTCTTTAGGTTCAGGTTGATTCCAAGTACAAGAGACGTCGACCAAGCTGCCAAGGAACATGGTACACTACTTTCTTTCTTTTCCTATTTCCATGTCTAAGGCTATTTCTCTTGTTTGAGAAGTAATTGGTAAGAATTGTCATGGGATTTATACTATACATATATAAATTTGACTAGTGCTTACACCACGCATACCATATGGTCATACGCAAGATTTAAGCAACCAAATAAACATTCCTGCAGATGACTAAACATTAATAAACTCTTGGCGTGATTTTCAAAAAATTTATCTATGGAGTTAATGAAATAGGGTCCGAGGAAGTATTAACGGTGATCTCTGCAAATTTAGAAATGGCAATTTCTACCCATTTATTTAAGAATGGGCTATTTGGGGCCGTGTTTTTACTTAAACGGGTAAATGATTTTAGCTAAAAGGGAAATGAGTGAAATGGGTTGAAAGTTGCTGAGTTTTAATTTTAATGCATACTGCCTCCTAATTATACATTCATTTCAACAAGATCCGTTCTGATTAGACCAGGATGAATAGGATTGGTTTGCTGTGGAAATTATTAATTCAGATCTTTGTTACAAATTATATCCACACTTTATATTCAGAAAGTATCAGCTTTGGCCTTAATTTTTCATAAAATGCTATGGTTTCTTGACAACGTTTGTTGTTTTAAGGATATGTTGTACTTAGTATGTTTTGGTCCACTAGAGTTGTTTTCTATTTTTAATTTGCGAAAACTCCTCTTCGTATATATAAACTATGTTGGTTGCAGTTCATTCAACAAGATCCGCTTGGATTAGACCATGATGAAGGGGATTGGTTTGTTGTGGAAATTATCAATTCAGATCTTTGTTACAAATTATATACAAACTTTATATTCAGGAAGTATCAGCTTTGACCTTAATTTTTGATAAAATGCTATGGTTTCTTGACAACGTTTGGTGTTTTAAGGATATATTGTACTTGGTATGTCTTGGTTTACTAAAGTTGTTTTCTATTTTTAATTTCTGAAAACTCCTCTTGATATATATAAACTATATGTTGGTTGCAGTTCATCTTTGAAGCTGAATCTAAATATTGTGTTTGGTCAACACGGGTATTGCGTGTTGCAAAGATGCACCAATCATTCAAATAGCGACCATGGTGAAAAAATAGTCTCAGAATCCTCAAGAAATGTCGTCCATCTAGCACAGGTTTGTATGATTTCGGGTATGTATAATGTCTGGTAGACAAGTAAACAAGGTTTATGGACCCATTTTGTCGTCTTTTGGATATAAATAGGGATTTAGCTTAGGCAACCTGATATACAGTCCACAACAGTCCATATCCTATCTTCGTAACTTCAATCAAAGCTTTGAATTTATGAATAACTTATGTTAAGTCCGTGAGGTTACACTTTAGCAATCGAATCGCCATGGTAGTATTATTTTGTTACTATAGTACTTGAGCAGTTGAGCATATAATTATTCTTATGTGAATGTGTCAGGTATTTTTGCACACGAACCACACATGACTTCAATAAGCAGCCAATAAACTTTAGGGGTTTCAATGTATCTGTAGTTAGGGGTGTATTCCTTTCCCAGTTGTAGCTAAACTTGAAATTCAGTGAACTAATAAAGAGACAAAACAAACACTATATTAGCATAGCACGCTACCACCCACCACCGCTATATTTAAGGCACACACGTAAAGAAGGTTTGTTTCCTTGGACATAAGTATTAGAGTATTTTTATTCAACATTCATCTAAATTTTTATTTCTAAACGTTTATATTCAACCGGTTAAGGCACACACACGTAAAGAAGGTTTGTTTCCTTGGACATGAGTTTTAGAGTAGTTTTATTCGACATTCATCTAAATTATTATTTCTAAAAGTTTATATTCAACCGGTTAAACAATCAGGAATAGTTTTTGATAAGGAATATGTTGGACTATAGATACCAAGTTTTTTCATGATTTCCGGAACAATATGTACTTAAATCTTTGTTCTCAGCTAATGAAACGTACACGTGCTTTTAAGATAGTGCTTGCAACATTTTCTACCACTCGGTCAGTCGGTCATACTTAGCAGCCGTCGAATTTTCTGGTGTAAAGTTCATAATATCAGATTGAGTGGTTTTTGCATTTGTGATTTCAGATGTTCTACTGCAAGTACAATCGCATTGGCCTTCTGTATGCTAAATCTGGTGTTATTTCATATGGCTTCTGCTCCATAAAATTTTTAATGAGAGTGTCGTATCTAATGTATACATGTTCATGTGTACGAGACCTTGGGAAAAAAGTTGTCAACTTTTACTCAAATTTAGTCAACGGGCAGACCACATTGGTTCAGTTGTTTAGAGCAAAGGTTAGTGTTAAATTATATTTTGATAAACACAGTATCACACATTCTATCTACTCTAACCTCTCAAAATTATAGAAAACTTTGTCATGAACTTATGCTTAATCATATATTTGCAGACACGTGTCGGCTGATGTCATTATAGAGCCTTTTGATGAATCTGAATATGTGGTTACTCCAGCTAAAAAAGCTAAAAAATAAGGTAATTATGATCTCTATTATTATTATTTTTTGTAAATCATCATGCAAAGCATTCCATCTGAGTTTGATATATTTTTATTTCTAGGGCATATTATCATGTTAGAGCTAAGCATTTTTAGTGGTTTTTTAGCTGTCATGTTCATTATTCATCATTTTATAGGTGATCCAAAGACCACCACCGAGCACTTAAGTACGTTGATCACTCACACCACATCTGTCTTTGTGTCTTGAAGTAGGGGATAAGTGTTGGAGAGCTTCTACATTAGGTGGTTGTTGCATTAGATGATCATGCATCTAAATAAGAGCTCTTGGGTTCGAAGGTGGTTGTCTAGTTAGTACATTATAAAAAAAATTATATTTTCTTATATAGTTAACATAGATGAGCTTGTCGAGGGGTTAACAACTTTCAGCTCAATTTTTGTCAATTAGATTCTTTTATTTGTTAAATGAGTTGCGTTATCTTACAGTTTTACTTATAATATATATTAGTAGGTTTTACTATATTTATTTTTAAACAAGTGCTTATCATGTATACGTTTTCATGATTGGAAAGTATGGCATGATTTCTTTTTGTTAATAAAGGTTTTGGGTAAATCAAATGCTAGAGTGCAGTGTGTGTCTTGCTATGTCACATGTAAAAATTAGTTAAGTTCATCTAATAGTCTAATCTCAATGATTACCTGATCTTTATTATGAGTTAAAGTGTGTCTAAATTTGCTCATCTAACTTATCTACTTACTTTGTAGTGTTTGGCTAAAAGACTAAAACTTCTTATATCTCTCACACTTTGCAATGGTATCGAAACATCACAAAGAAAACCAAAGCATAAAAATTTAAACGCTTGATATGTAGACAGTAGACATTTTCTGAGCTTCAAGTATAAGATGCTTTCTTTTTGTTTATAAGGGTTTTTGGCTAATTAGAAGGCTAAAAATTATCTTCTTCATCAATGTAACTACTAAATATATATTTTTAGAAAACTCTAAGATGATATTGATTATGAGCTGAATGTTTTTGTAAAGTTAGGGATTCTATTTTAACGCAATCAACTTACTAAAAACACGAGTATGAGTAAAAAAGGAAATTTGGCAAAAAAATTTTTTATAAGTAATAAACCACTTAAAATAAACAATTTGAACGTCCTATATTATTTAAGCGCGAGAGGGGGAGCTCGCTCGAGGAGGTTACGCGATAATGGCAAGTTGCGCTGAGTGAGGGTACCTCGAGAGGAATATATAGTGTTACGATCACTTTATTTAGAACTACTTTTAATGTGAGTTAGAACTTAAACAGGTGTGTTTTTTAGAGCAGCTTGAGAGTCGTAGTTGGATCGGGGATTCGGTGGCTTTGTAAAAGGTGCAAAAAAGTTGATCATGTTGAAAACTGACGTTGTATCAGATTTAAGGTAACTTGCTGACGTTAGGTGAGAATCGCGATCTGCTTTGGAGTTGCCTTCTAGCTGGCCATTTATATTACTTATTGACATTCACACATCCTTTCGCTCGGGGAGAGACTATGTTGCTGACATTAATGTGGTTGCATCCTTTTTGTGCGATTCTTGCCTTTCACTTGAATATGAATCTGCATTTTCAGAATCCATCTCCCCGAGGGTTGGAACAGGCGGGTTGGGTAAATGGTCAAATTGGATGAACGTGTATGGGTCAAAAATTTTGAGTTGACCCAAATATCACATTTGTTCAAAGTGATCAGGTTTCTTAGGTTTCTTATGTTTGCTTTTGTTATTAACAGTCTTGATTTATATATCCCAGCGAGTATAAGTTAAATAATACAACTCATTGGGTCAAATTGACCTGACCTTTATCAGAAACTAGGCAACAAAGATTAAGATTAGTAGAAGTTACTAATCCTACAAGCGTTACAGTAAGATTACTAATCCTACTGCTGCAAATTAGATTTTAGCTTTATTAACGATATAAATAAGTAATTACCCAATCTTTGTTTCGGTTTATTTAGTTAATGGTTCATTTATGTTGAAGAAACTGAAGGTATCTCAAGTTTATTTGGCAGCTCAAGGAGGAGTTTGCAACTATGCTTGGGATGTCATTAAAACCTTGCCACTTAATTTTGCAGGATATGATTGACATGTTACTGTTTGGTGGAATCGATGAAAGTGGAATACGGGCACACCACGAGAAACTCTCATTTGATAATTTAGTTACGAAAAAGAAGTCATGTGCAAATATGTCTTTAAGGAGATGCATGAGTTTTTACTCGCTATAGAAATACACCAGGCAACCATGGCTCGTCAAGACTCTTACTGAAGCATTCATAGTTTGTCAGGTTGGCTGAGTCTGAATCATAGTTTTTAACTTGCATAATACAAGAGGTCTTTACGGTAAGTTGGTAACAGTTACAATGAAAAAGTATGAATGCACCAACATGTTTCTTTTAAAATAAATGTCTAAAAAATATGTTTAGATCAAATGTAGGTTAGCAACAATTTTACGCGCATATATTGGGGATTACATGGAAAAACTGAAGGAGACTGTAGCATAAATTTATTATACTTCATAAACAATGATGTTTTTTGTTGCTCGTGTGTGTGCCTTTTCTTGATGAAAGTAGATTTTTAAGGTATCATAATAAGAACGAAATGAGGACCATTTGTTAACCCCGTGTTGCAGTTTATGTTGAGTTTTTTTTCTTTAAGTTGAAGCTTAATTATCAATGACCAGAGATGCATTAAACTAATTTTACAGGTATTCAATGAAGGCATCTTTCCTAGATGAGCTAATTTCTTATGAAAACCGAGAAATGCTATCCTAATGCGTGCAACACAGGTGCAGAAATAGCAGATTCCCGAGTGACTCCTTAAGTTAGGGCGTTGGGCCTTTACAGTTAAAACAAAGGTGCTTTCCTGTTTGTTTACTTACCTTGCATACAATCCTTAATCAGTTTACACACATAATGTCCGATTTAGTATGAATCTGATATCCAGAAACATAGATAGGCTTTTTTAGCCTATAGTAAGTTTGTTACCCAAAATAGAAGTCAGAACAAAATTGGTTATCTTCCTATTATGCTGATAGCTCTTATTGGTATGCCCAAATTATCCCTATGTTGATCCTTTGTGTTCAATATGTAGTAATTATTCTCTGTATAAATACTGAGATATGATACTTTGAAGCCTCCTACATTGCCAACTCCAAGTCCTTCCTCAATATAACCACCATCAATCGTCCTTGTCGATAACGGGTCCCCAATTGCTATTACACCAGAAAACAACTCAACTCACACTACGATGAAGCCAATACCACTTTCAAATTGCTCTGTGTACGATGGATTTCAGTAAATATCTCTAAATTTCCTAATTAAGTAGAACTAGAGCTAATGGGTCAAACATGTTAAATTGGTTCACTTCTAATGGGTTGTGTCGGGTTGATAGTTGACCATCAAACACATTTTTATTCTTTTATACATAGTTAATTCGTGAATGTTGTTCAAAAACACTAACTATAAAAATAAACTAAATAATGAATTATAAATAGGAAATAGTTGCCCTAAGAAAACCATCCCATTGACCAATTTACAGCTATTTTTTATGACCCATAAACGAGATTAAAGAATCACATATAGATCAATTTGTCAGGTAATTGGTCAAAATTGGGATTAGAACTAATGATTCTGGTTCGTTTTCATCTTGCACGTACGAAAGCTTGAAGCCGTCAAAGTTCTCCTACTTCCTTCCAAGTATTACATTTTCCACCGTAAACAAAATCAGATTGGAATCAGGCGTTTTGAAGGGTATTTCCTCATTTAATTAAACTTTTTCTCTAAAACCTTATATTAATGATCATGTCTATATGGGTAACTTTTGGGCCATTTAGTCTCGGTGGGTCGATTTGGTCGTGTTAAATTCAAAACACGTCAAATTAAGAAAATTTAGCTAAAAGATGAAATTGGTCAAATAGGTCAATAACGCCCAAAGTGTAATAATAACGCAAAAGTCTTAAATCACTTCTAATAATAAAGTCAACCCAACCGAAACCCATCCAAACTTAGTCGCTATAACCTGGACATATTATGACCCGTAACCCAGACTGGGGCCCATCAATTTGCCACCTCTAATCATGTCAGTAGTTTGTTGTAATTGATAAATTTAGCCCATCATGTTATTCTATACTGCTTTCTCATTATCTCACATGAGTTTGAGTATAACAAAAGCAAGTCAAGCAGGCTATAGTTGTGCATATGTACTCTAGACTTCTTTCTGTTTAATATCAAAAAATGTCTTTTCGATCATTTGTTTGAACTTTTAATGTCTGGGTTCAGTTTTAAGAAGTTCAAGTCTAAGAAAACATTAAAAAAGTAGAAAGTAAAAAGAGATATACACGGCCTGTTTGACTAAATTTGACCACTAATTAGAATGAATTCATCATGCTCAGGTAAGTAATAAGAAAGTGAATATGCTTGCATATAGGATCATTTGAAAGATGTGATCATCGGCAAGATATATTTTCTTCTTGTAAGAATCAAGCTAAAGAATATGGATCTTGAGATCAGGTGACGAGAATCCACTGGGTTCTAGGGCAAATACTCATGTAGAGACAGAAACCCTAGCAAAGTTCGAGTTAATGGATGGTGCTCCTGTCAGAGGTATGCACTAAAATCTCATGCACGTTTGCGTATATTTCCTTTAAAATTTGCCGCCGATATTCTTGTCAGTTTCGGTGGTCTTTTCTATGACATGTGCAAATTAGATTCTTTTACTTCACATGATTCAAACAAAAAATACGTTTTGACCTATTTCTTAACCCATCCATTTTGGCACGTGTTGTGCAGATCATGTGAGGTAATATTTAATGCAGCGTGTTCTATTTCATTTGCAGGTGAATCTATACCGATTAGGCTGTTTTTGAGCCCATACGAGCTGACAGCAACACATCGGAACGTCAAAAACAAATTTAGTGTCGAGTATTATTTGAATCTTGTATTA